>CAIGQW010055747.1:5329831-5358445 GCA_903798125.1 Danio choprae | reverse complement strand
ATACCAATTTTGGAATTTTCAGCTATAGCCTTATGCCTGAGGTGTTTCTTGTTGATTTCTGTTGATGTATAAAGCGCCTCAAGAAATAAAAACATATTTCAAAGTGTCTTGTGAGTTTATGTGCGCTCTCAAAGCCTCCCAAAGCATCGTTTCTTAAAAATCCTCACATCCAACTTCATGTTTTTGTAGGATTTGTAGAATCACACTTTCTTAAATCGCTATTGCCATCTATCAAAAACACTTCACAAACTCTTTCATCATCCTTTTAACAACAGAGATTTTCTCTCTTAATTTGTTTTTTAATAAAAGATTTCAGACATTCCTGTCAATCCTTCACTTTGTTATGAAGCATGAAGAGCAACCACAAAGTAATAAATGACACAAACCAATAGTGCGCAGTATTTGGAATTACAAATAACATAAGATGCCCATCAGAGACCATCATGTGGTATATTTTGAACCATTATGGAAACAAAATATTGGACAAAACATTTCAAAACTAAGGCACAATTGGTCTACAGAGGTATTACAGTATTCTCGAGGACACAGACTTTAATAAAAATTCCTTGCAACCTAATATTCAATGCAGGCATCTTTTCACAACAAAGATGGCTGTCACACTTCACCTACTTTTCCCTATGTCTGTCACAGTCCCTAAGGGAACTGTAATTGCTAGACTGCATTTACTGTCTGTCTGTCTACTGACAATTTTAAAAACATATTCCATAGCTCTTTGATTTTACTGCTGTCAAATTATGATCAAATGAATTGCGTATTTTGCAGATTGAGTAATCAAACTAATATCACTGTTAGAATAAGTCTTTACAATAAGATCCCAGTAATATTAACTGACTTATAGTAACAAACAATAAACAATACAATACATTAATTATTATTTCATTTTTTATTCCTACTTTTAATATTAGGTAATACCAGTTCAAGGCAGCACGGTGGCACAGTGGTTACCACTGTCGCCTCACAGCAAGACGGTCGCTGGTTTAAGTCCCCGCTGGGCCAGTTGGCATTTCTGTGTGGAGTTTGCATGCTCTCCCCATGTTCACATGGATTTCTTCAGGGTGCTCCGGACATACACTATAGGTGAATTGGATGAACTAAATTGGCCGTAGTGTATGAGTGTGTGTGTGTGAATAAGTTTATGGGCGTTTCCCAGTACTGGGTTGCGGTTGGAAGGGCATCCACTACATAAGACATAAGCTAGAATAGTTGGCGGTTCATTCCTCTGAAATAGAGACTAAACCGAAAGAAAATGAATGAATAATAACAGTTCATTGTCATATTATGTTAGCATATATTAACTGACATTGAACTGTTGTATTTTTAATAATTAAATAAACAGGAAAAACAAACAAAAAACTGTAACTCATCTAAAAAATCATCTACAGTGTGCAAATTACTCATTGCTCATTTTCCATTTGTAAGTTTGATAAACAATAGTTTGCGAAGTAGCAGGCGGACTGGTATTAAAGTATTTACACCACAGGGGGCATGATTATCTGCATTAAACAAATTGCACAAAACAAGTGTGTTAAATTACCATAATAGTTTTAATTGTGATCCACACTGAAGGTCAGAGACTCCATAGAAGACCCAGAGGTCTTTCTGTCACAAACAAAAACACACTGTGCCTATGCCATTTCTTGCTGTACTGATATATTTCACAATTACACAGTCTAATTGAGCTGAGCGAATGCAGAACTAAATCCAAATTGGAAATCAGAATCACTGTCCCTAGAAGTGTGAGGCACGATTTATTAAGGAGGCAATATTTCGTCCAATACCAGTTCAGCATCTGGCCTGAGCTCTTTCACAATTGGCTGTCGGGCCGAAGCAGATGTACCAACAGCCCCAGATACACACAGCAGCTCGGTTCCATGGCATTCTGGGTAAATGGAGATAAACAGTGAAGTGATGTCTGGTGTGGTGGCCTGACACAGCACTGTGAAGCTAACAGCAGGGGAGCTGTCAACATATTAGTCCTCCCGCATCCCAGCAAGCAGCACAGCGACACAGAGAAACATCCCTCTGAGCACACTTCTACCTGCCAGACAGTCAAATACAAACACTGGCAGGCCTGCTTAGACTGCATTTCTTGATTTATTGCTATCACTATTGCTAATTGTTTATTCGTGTGTGTTTTTCAAATAGCAAAAACTTAATATTAATCAACTTTACAAATAAAATAACCAATAACCAAATAACCTATAGCAACCACACATAACACTCTATAACAACCAAAGAACAAGTCCTAACAAGAAAACTAGAAACCACACCTCAAAAAAAAAGTTACCACACAGAACACTTTATGATATCTATCTAAAAACCAAAGAGAAAACCCAACACAGCAAGTATTGTTTGTCTTTGTCAGCACCAATAGCCTAGTGGTTGAGTGCGCCAACATATAGGACCAAGGTGCTCACTGTGACCTGGGTTTGATTCTTGAATAGAGATCATTTGCTGATCCCCTCTCTGTGCTCCCCATGATTTCCTGTCAATTCTCTACACTGTTCTATCCATTAAAGGTTAAAAAACCCTAAAAATAATTATAAATAAAAATATTGTTTGTCTTTAAAATATGTCTAATAGATGTCTTTCGAATCAGATGTTAAACCGAGGTCTTGACTCTCTGAGGTCATTAAAAATAAATAAATAAATCGTAAAAGAGTAGGATAACCCAGGTGTCCTGGACAAATTCCCTCCCTCAGCCCATACCTATCATGGATTCCCAATCATCCCCATCCACTGAATTGGCTGTATCACTGTCTCTCCTCTCCACCTGCAGCTGGTGTTTGGTGAGTGCACTGGTGTCATTGTCCACTGCATTATCCAGGTGGTGCTGCATACTGGTGGTACTGAGGAGAGACCCCCTCACATGATTGTAAAGCGCTTTGGGTTTATGACCATACACAATAAACAAGGCTAAATTTGGACTGTCAGTGAAAATCAAATAGATGTCCAAACCCGCAGTCACACTGCACTATTCGCTCCATAGACTTCCATAGATATGCATGTAAATGTGGCAACACAATGACTGGAAACACAATCTTGGGTGACAAGTTTCAAATGTCAATGTGTTGCAAAGTTCAAGCTTGGATGAGCTCTGACCTGTGAAATCAAATTATGTGATTGCATGAGACCAATAGAAGATCAAAACAGGACCTCTCTTTACAGAAATTTTAAATATGGAGCAATCGCTTACTTTTTTAATGTCTAATGATCCTGCCCCTTTTCGCAGCGCCATATGACAAAATTATGTAAGCTAAAACTCTAGTGTGGCCGCGGCATAAGAATATTCATTACATACACAGGAATGAATTCTGTCTAATCAGTATATTTGATGACTAGTCTAGTTTTGATATAGTCTTATGATATACTGACAGCCCAAATTTTGCATTTTAGTATTTAGAATTTTAGCAATTTAACACATTTTTAAACATCATAGCAGGCAGCCAGAGCATCATACCGATCACCTAGACATGACGGAGAACACTCAGTCAACTACCTATAAAACAAAAACACCAAGCAACCACCAATGACCACACAGGCCAGGATTTACATGAGAACGAGGAAACAATGGTGTTTGAGGCTCACAGTATGACTCTTTTTATTCAACTATGGCTAGGTATTCCCAGATTTTCTTTATAAGGCACCTTTAACGTGCTAATAAATTATTACAGTCCAGATCAGTACTCCCCAACTCCCTGGGCCGCGGACCGGTACAGGTGATTTATTTATTATCTGAGTCTGAACTATCTTTTATTTTGAAAAATCTTTTATTTTGAAAAATGACCATGTAGCCAAAAGAATATCTCGGTCACTTGAGTGCCAAAATTGAACCCACAAGCTAGCAAAATAAGTAAGAAACAGATGTCTTTGGAAAGTTTCTTTGCAAAAGGGAAAAGCCCCAGTGAAGGACCCACAAACTGCCAAGGAATGGATCCGCTACCCATTTGTCAACAAATCAGGTGAATCCAGCATGTCAGTGCAAGAAGATCATCTGCTGGAGATCGCAAATGGTGGTGGCCTTAGGGTCCGTTTACATATTGCGTCTTTTCTACGCGTAAGTTCATTATTTCCAATGGAGGCGCATATTGGGAGTGACATGCACCCAGTTGAAAACTTAACTTCAACTTAACTTAACCGCAAGTGCACTATGAGTCACATGACAAGAACTGACCAATCAGCTTCATACTTTGTATGGAATATTTTGGTAGAATAATTATCTCAGACAAACAAAGAACACCAAAGCACTGCAGTGCTTTTTACTTTTTTCCATAAATAAAACTTGTATCAGAGCTGCAACAATGTTTTGTCAGCTTGTCATACTCTCATACTCTCAGAAAACGGTTGATGGTCGCCTAGCAATCTACGTATACCCACCAGGCCACGGAAAAATTGTTAAATTGTACTCGTCCATGGTGAAAAAAGATTGAGGACCACTGGTCCAGATCAATCTTTAGTGGCAGGTACAGTAGCTGTGTAATAATCAAGAAAATTTACATCTATAATGTACAAATATATTTTTTAAAAATCCTTTCCATTGGATAAAAAATTATTTACAAGACTCCATTTCATTGGAGACTCCATTTCAAATCCTGAAGTAAACATTTCAACATTTAGCTGAACATTACTGTTTACTAAACAAATATCTCATGATAAAAGTCTTCAGGGAAAGCATGTGTCTGGTTTTGCTGTCCCCTGTCAAAAGGTTAATTGGTCCTGCAAAACGCAATAAACCTTTAATGACCTGTTTCGGTTTACAAGCCCACCCCATAACATTTAAAGGGTTAAAATCCCAAGGGTGAATCTGATTATACCAGTTTTTACCCCCACTTATGAATGATTCATATTTTATGATAATGAGCTATAAATAGGGGGAAAAAATCTGAAAGCATTTGATGTTGCTTTCAGGGCATATAAATATATGCAGCAGATCGCCAATGAAATCTTGTCCCCTGCAGCCTGAAATATATTAACCCAGGAGGCAATTTCGGACTATCAAAGAAACTAAATGATATAATTTTGATATCAAGAATGATTAAGAATGAATCCTTTAAATACTATATTTCTATGTCTTTAGAAGAAAGAATTCATTGTTGACTTCCAAATCAGACATAAAATATCTTTAGCAATTTTTTCCAGTGTTTTAACAATGACTTAATATAATTTATTTAGATCTAATGTCCACTTATTTAATTTATAACGGTGCATCTAACGGAGAATGTTAGATGAACTAACTAAATGAACTAAAACGGCCGACTTGTTGAGAATATCGAATCATTAATCCACAAAATGAATCAGATACTGCAAACAAGAGACAGCAGATAATAATAAATAATGTGTCTGGATTATCATAATTTAGAAAAGACAACAGAGATTGTACTGTGAATTGTTCACATTCTCATCACTGTTTTGTTTTTTTAAATGGGAACACATCATATCAAAATATATCCACATGTGAATTGCTTTTTAAAGTCATTTATTAATATAATCTTTAATTTATTTTCTCAATATATTTTAGTAATAGAAATTCAGTAATATCAGCTATAATAATATTACATTAAAATAAACACAATGTTAGTTAACAAAATTAACAGCAAATTTTATATTTGGGTGAATTATCCCTTTACGTTATGTAAACAGTAACAGTTATTGTACACTTGTTGAGGTTGCTGCTATTTCATATTTTTAAATGTTGTCATGATAGTCAAATGGAAAGCTTAAGTCCATTTTACCTAGACATTGTTTACAAATTCGGTTGATGTTGTAATAAAGCTCTCCTTGATATAATAATGTTGCTATAATTTGAACTTAAGCAGGAAAACAGAGGCCTATTGCGTAGCTCCTCCCCCTTTTTAAAAGTAGCCAATATTGTCTTGTTTATATTACAGTCCGGCCAAAGACACTAAGCTTGTTAAAGCCACATTTGACAGCTTTTCGGTCAGTTCACAGTTTATAAACTCTAAGCCTGTTCAACTGTTTTTTGCTAAAATCCTAAAAAAGACAGCGTTCTGTGGAGAATTCATCTTTTTTAGTCGACTTGAGCATATGATACACTCGGTACCACTGTTTCTGGACCAGAGCAGATTGTGTGCACTCTTCCTGCAGTTGCATGACATAAATGTTGTAAAACAGACTTCATTCACCACAATTGGTAGCATATTTACACTGAATAGGTTTATATATTGAAAGCGTATTTACAACGAATAGGTTACACCACATTAGATACATTAATATATACCATATAGAAATTGTGCGAATACATGATCGATTTCAGCCACAGCTTCAGTGTTTATAGTAAAAGGGGCAGGACACTTCAGATTCAAAAAATGTGATTGGACGATAGAAAATTGAAAAGCAGAAGTGCAGAATGATGTCATCAAATCATCTATAAATGAAAGGGTGCAAGATTTGAATGCACAGATCTTCTAAATGCTTGTTTTGGAGCATATTAGCATATAGACATTCTTAACAAATTCATAATAAAAGCCTAAAATATTAACTTTTTTTATTTAGGGTTTCCACACCTTGGTTAACTTCAACTTCAAGGATTTTAAGGACTTTCCAGGACCCTCAAATTCAAGGACACTTATTAAGTGAGATCAAGCTATTGATTACCATGTTACCTTAAAAGATACATGGTTACAATTTTCATGTATTTTCATGTCAAACACAAGTATGCAAAAAAACAGTAGTTTATTTATTTATTTGTCATATATTTTTGGCCATATGACAGAAATCTGATATACTACTTGTTGTATTTTGCATAGAAGTGAAGAATATTTGGCATCCTATATTGTATTGTATTCTAAAATGATCCGATGCTGCCTTTTGCAGGGATTACCTTTAGACCTTTAGCTGAAATTTTAAAGAGCTTAGGCTCATGTATCCAAAAGTTTGAAGTTTGTGTGAAATAACATGTGTACAGTATGTGTGAATGCCATGGCAAAGTACAATACAAAGTACCTCAAGTAGGAAACAAGATATTGTAAAGCATAAATGCAGTTAACTAATGTAAATTAAAGGGGAGCTGTTATGCCCCTTTTTTACAAGATGTAAAATAAGTCTCTGTTTTCCCTAGAGTGTGTATGTGAAGTTTCAGCTCAAAATACTGCACAAATCATGTTTTAAAACCCTTCGATATGCCCCTTTTAGGCTTTGATCCTAATTGTGCCATTTTGGTGACTGTTGCTTTAAATTCAAATGAGATGTGCTCTTTTCAAAAGAGGGCGGAGCCTATGTGTCAGAATAGTGTCAGATTCAAAAACAAGACTAATGTACTATGCTAATGCTTGAGAGATCATCATTAGTGGATGGGGCTTTCCCCCTCTGATGACATCTACAAATGGTGAATGTCAATCAAGGTGTTTCTGCAGTTTTTATCTAGTGTGATTATAAAAATAAAATTAATAAATGTTTACCATTAGAAAGAGGCTGGTTATATTTACAAACTGTTGCCTCACAATTGTGTTTAAAATGATTTTTGCATGATAAGTCCCCTTTAAGCAAGCTAGTGTGTCTTTGCACAGGGAACGATGTGTTTGTGAAATAACACATTGGTGAAGCAGAGGGAATAATATGAAATTTTTTTATTTCTTCAGATTCACAAACTTTCAAGGACCCATGGGAAACATATTTATTTCATCGAGGCTTTAATGTTTCAATTATATGTAAAGAACTGGAGAAAAAGATTTCACCCAAACTGTGAAGAGGCCCCCAATTGTGAGACAACAGATGGCAAGAAAGAATGTAAAAAATGTGGAAAGAAACCCTTTACTGATTCAAACTGCCTCATTTCTAAATAACAAAGATACAAAGAATCCTGAGGAATGTATAAGCCAAAATTTGCCAGAGGTAACAATTATGTCATAATTTATGTTTTGTTTTCCTCTGTGGAACATGCAGACAGTATTTGGAATATTCATTCATTCGTTTTCCTTCAGCTTAGTCCCTTTATCCATCAGGGGTCGCCACAGCGGAATGAACTGCCAACTTATCCAGCATATGTTTTACACAGCGGATGCCCTTCCAGCTGCAACCCAGTACTGGGAAACATCCATACACACCCATTTATTACACATTATCACATACACTACTGCCAATTTAGTTTATTCAATTCACCTATAGCGCATGTCTTTGGACTGTGGGGGAAACCGGAGCACCCACACAAACACGGGGAGAACATGCAAACTCCACACAGAAATGCCAACTGACCCAGCCGGGACTCGAACCAGCAACCTTCTTGCTGTGAGGCGACAGTGCTAACCACTGATCCACCATGTCGCCTATTTGGAGTATTTTACAGGTTATTTCTGGACATGAACCTAAAACGAATTGAGTTTCAAATGTCTAGCCTTACAAAGGGCGTAAAGATATCATAAAACTGACTTTCATTGTAATTACTGTAACAAATTACTTTAATTAAGACTTTAATTCCCATTTGTGATAATTAATGCAGACTGCTTCTGTGAACCGAATCATTTGACTCATTAAAAGCATCTGACTCAACAGAACAATTAGTTCACACATCAGACATGCTAATTTCAATATTGCATTAGTTTCATTTTAGCAAATCATTCATCAAGAATTGCATAATTACACAAATAAATATAGGAAATATTAACTCGCAACATTCATTCATTCATTTTCCTTCAGCTTAGTCCCTCATTTATCAGGGGTCGTCACAGTAGGGCTGCACTATTCTGGCTAAAATGAGAATCACGATTTTTTACACAATTCTGTGGATGTAAAATAAAGGTTAATATGAGTAGGCTGTTATTATTGGTATTTCTCAAACATATGGTAAAACAACAATAATAATATTAGTCCTATGTGTAGGTCTACTGTTGGTTAAAATGCTAAATTTTGTATAGACTTGGAATGGTGGACTTGAACAGACTTTAAATATGTCCTGGTTGTTAATTCACAGTAAAGTGATGACATCAGAATACAGCTATCCATAATTCTGAAGTTGAATTATTATGTTTGAGACATATGCTTGCAATCTGTCATTGACAACATTATTAGACCATTTTTTTCACTGGTAAAATGAGACATTTGCCATTTTCAGATTCCCTCTTGCATTATATTCAACATTATATAGGCTAGAGTAGTTATAGTGACACTGTAACACATTTATTTTCATGCGCAACACTTTGTGTTCACTTTGTAAGAAAAAACAAATATCAAATGCATGCTCTGTGCAACAAACTCAACGGTATTTAAAACTTTATTACCTGTTATTCACAGCCTATGCAGGTTCTGTTCCCTAAAGTATACATCATTGGCAGGCACGCGCGCTTCCTCTCAGTAGTACACAAACAGCTCACGTATGATTTTGTTGCAGCGATTACATCATTACATGAAGACAGAAATTACATTTTTGGGTGAATTATACCTTATAAATACAGTATGTGACACTTAATTAACACTATTTGGAGGTGTCCATGTTGCTGAGCAACGTATATAAAACAATGTGAAGACCTGAGCAACTGCCTTAATGCTTCTCCCGAACTTGAAAATATAATTGGCTGAATCGTAGAGATGCTGAATTAGGATCGTGTAGGGGGTCGAATCGAGATCTTTTTTCGATTCATTTTGCAGCTCTACGCCACAGCGGAATGACTCGCCAACTATTCCACCATATGTTTTACGCAGCGGATGCCATTCCAGATGCAACCCAGTGGGAAACACCCATACACTCTCACATTCACACACACACACACACACTCATACACTACGGCCAACTTAGTTTATCATGCAAACTCTCCACAGAAATGCCAACTGGCTCAACCGGGACTCGAACCAGCGATCTTCTTGCTGTGAGGCGACAGTGATAACCACTGAGTTATAACAGGGATGGTGCAAAATCTAATCTCGCCTTAGTTTTCCTGGATCATCAGAGTAACACCATTACTCAAGAACATACCCAGTTGGTACTAACGAGTGTATCACAGGAAAGGCCGCACTCGTTACAGCTTGCTAATTTTACCTCTTGACGCACACTCTTGACATGCTGACAATGGCAGGAACGGAGGCTGCAGAAGGAAGGATGTGTTGTGGTGTATTTCGTGCATTGTGAGGGGCTTCCTAACACTCTACATTAAGAAGCTGAAGGACGCAGCTGCAGATTTAAGAGTGTGTGTGTTTAAAAAAGAAGGAGGCGCTGAGGAATAACCACCAAAGATCGATTAAAACAAACAGGAAATAAAAAGCTGAAGGAGTAGTGTTCACCAACCTGATTTCACCAAGTAGTGTATGTTGATCCTGGAACAACATTCCAATCAGCCAATCTGAATTAAGTCATACGTTTACAGTTCATGTTAAGTTTAGGCGTACGGTTAGGTTTATGCACTTCTACATGATTGTTATTCAGCTATTATTCCCAGATATTATTCTGATTTTGGGAATAAATTACAGTTATGGTTGGGTTTAGGGGTAGGGAATAGGTATGGATTACATTTTTGAACAAAAATTATGTTCTGGGATCAACATAGATGTTAATCCAGGATCGCATCGTACTTTGCAAAATCATGAATCGTGCCAGTAGTGTTAGATATTGAGGAGAAAATACTGAAAGTTCAGGAAACCAATAGGCTGGTTGAACTAGAAATAGTTAATCTTGGGTCATTCTACACCTAGATATATGGATAATCTTCACACTTCACACTGTCATAACTTATCCAGTGTTAAAAATGTATAACTGATGGTACAATATTAAACCTATGGTAAATGTCTTTCTTTGTAGTGCCACTTTTTTCGACTGGATGAATGCAGCACGCATCTTGTTTATATTCTGTAGTGAATTATCGTTTACGGCCATTTGGCAATTTCAGTCATTAAATATAGCACTAATGATAAAACAAATATACAATGAATAAGAAAAAAACGGTTGTATAAAATACAGTGAAATTTTGTGAAGAAAACGTCTATTGTTGATAATGTTGAGATGTAGAGCCAATCAACTATACTGTATGTGAATTTTACCACATAAGCAACTTGTCTACAATGGACAGTCTGCATGTACACCGGGCAAGCAGTGTTTTTTATATTTTAAAAGAAGTCTACTAGATGTCTAATAGACATTAAACATAGTCATGAAAAATTTGTGTAAAATCTCATCACACCCATGTAGCCAGACATATTGACAAATTGATGCCTGAGATCATGCAATGTCAGTATGTTATTTGCGTGTTGGATGCACAATGATTAAGCATCATTTATACACATTTATGACTTGATCTAACTGCAAGCAATGTGTAGTTGAGGTGTTATTTATTTATATGTTAGGTTTCAAGTTCTGATAACAAATAAATCATGTTTAATCTGAGCAGGGGTGGCTCAGTGGTTAGCTCTGTCGCCTCACAGCAAGAAGGTCGCTGGTTCTCCCATGTTCTCCCTATGTTGGCGTGTGTTTCTTCTGCTCCGGTTTCCCTCAGTCCAAAGACATGCAGTATAGGTGAATTAGATTAACTAAATTGCCCGTAGTGTATTAGTGTGTGAATGTGAGAGTGTATGGGTGTTTGCCAGTACTGGGTTGTGGCTGGAAGGGCATCTGCTGCATAAAACATATGCCAGAATAGTTGGTGGTTCATTCCGCTGTGGCAACCCCTGATAATCAGGGACTAGCAGGGTTTCTATTGGAATGACTAGACATTGTCTGCGTAAATATGAGAAAATATTTTCACCATTTCAAAAAAGGTTTAAAACAACAACAAACCAGCGTTAAGTGCAGTGTGAAAAACCCTCAAGTGCATTTTTTATCATCAATTACAACATGCTATCTTCCTATAACCCAAAGTTATTTCAGTACTGTAAAACATTGCAATATATGTGTGCATGTCACTGTCCTTGATGCCAGTGACCTTTCCCTGTACAAACACTAGTAGATACATTATGGCCATGACATTTCAGTGTAGAGCAGGCTGCACGGGCAACTTTATTAGATAACAGAACTGTACAGTACAGCCACAGCAGCTGCTGAATCAGGTCCTCCGAGGATGGGGTAAATTTTACCCCTGTGAGACGTAATAAAAGGGCACATGTGATTCATATCAGTGCGTATTACTATGTGTGTGTGCATGTATGTGTGAACAGAGAGAGAGAGAGAGAGAGAGAGAGAGAGAGAGAGAGAGAGAGAGAGAGAGAGAGAGAGAGAGAGAGATACCCCTGCTTCTGCCATTGAGGAGTGTATGAATATTTCTTAGCAGGATTATTAAAGCTTGGATCTGTGGGGAGTTTTAGCTCTACAACCGGTCTTAGTGTTATTAAGTCAGCTATAACAGAGCATTTAGAAAGAGGGTTTAAAAAGTTTGAGAGCGAGATAAAACACCACCAGTCAAGTTAGCTAAGTCATTTAGTCAAAAGAGCAACAGCCATGTTTTAATATAGCACTTAATATATAAAATTGGAATATTTAACATTGGAGTAAAATCTATTTGCTCTGGAGCAAGATGATTGCGACCAAATATTTCCATTAGATATACAAAAGCAAATATATTTCACAATTAACCACTACACTGTAAAAACAAATTGATGACAAAAAGACAACAAATATTTTTATGTTGCTTCAACTTATTTTAAAACGTTAATTAGGTTTCAACTACATTTTTTTAAGTTCAACTTAATATTTTTAGTCTGTTTGACTGATGTAAGTTGAGAAGACTAGAAAAGTCAATTTGATTCAACTAAAACATTTGAGGCAGCAACATACTATCAGGAATCCTTTCGGACCATCAGATTCATTCACAGCACCTGCACAGCCCCAATCACCAGAATTCTAATCACCTTAAACTGTTGCACATACCCCGCTCACGCTACATAAGCCTGGAACATTCACTGTCTGATCTACTTGTTAGTACCCGGACTCATTGCTCTTCAAATTGAATAACATTTACCTGTCATTGTATCCTGTCTGTCTGTCTGTCTGTCTGTCTGTCTGTCTGCTCACCAGTTTGCCTGTCATCCCATCTATATCCTCGTCCTGTGTATCCTGTATTGTGTTTACCTCCATCGTCATCATCTTGTTTCAGTTACCACCCGAAGTTAAGTTCAGTTTGTTTTGTTTTTCTTTTATTATGTTTGTATTGATGATATTTCCGTTCTGAACAATCTCCTTTATATTGTTTGTTTAAAGTATTATTAAATATCCTTTCTTTCTGTTAATCCGCCTTTGTCCTCTCTCTGATCTGTTACACATACATTAGATTCCAAAATAAGTGTCCGTGTGAAGGGTGCTCTCTACTTTTAAACATCAAATGCAGATTAAACCATTGCGGATTCATTATTTAATGGATCCTTGTAGATAAATAGTATTTTTTTTTAAGATTTAAATGTCAGTTCCAAAGGCCAAACACGTCTATCAGCAAAAATTATATTAACATGAATGAGAATAATTTAATAACAGCCAGAAGTAAAGGACTCCGATTGAAACTGAAAAAAAAGTACAAGGAAATGTCTACATTTTATTGACATTTCACAGACAGAAGACATTGTTAAATGCAAAACAAATGAGTTACCTTCAGAATGCAGTAAAATGAAGTAAAATTATAAACTAAACTAAAGCTATTTGATTGAAACTTCTTTAAAGCTTCATCTCAAGGATTAAAATGAACATTTAAAGCTTCAGTCAGTGCATTCGTTTCAGAAGAACAACTTACTGTATTGTTTGTAGCAAGTCTTGCTGACTAACCCACATTAACCCCGACATAACCCTCAAACTGCCAGCCTCAACAGAACATAAATCACAAGCACAGCATCTGTACTTCCTAAAAAATCCCAAAGTAAACCCTTAATGATCCTTTAATTCTTTGCAATTTTGCTTAATTATACTGAAATAAAAATAATACATGACATGGCATGAGGCCCCAAACCCTCATTATGACATCATGTCTTTGTCGTAAAACAAAGCCACACTTTAAAGACATTGTGGGCTCTGATTTGTGTCTTTAGTCTCGATTGCTGTTATTAAACAGCTTTAGCGTGGATTACTGTCAAATCCACGACATCAATCTGACACCTTTGCCAGATGCTTATCGCACAAATAATGAAGCAATCAACACAACCACTCAGCCCGTTAATTATCCGATGCTAGCCCGGTCACTTGGGACGCTATTAAACAAAAAAATGTATGGTGGGGGAGGGTTGTGTTTATGTGTTTTCGTGTGTATGCATATACGGGCTTCAACAAAGACAGACGTTTAATCACACAAAAGACGGAGACTCTGGCAGACCCTCATCAGTCACAGCTGAATTAATGAATAAGGCAAACGGTGACAGAGCGTGGAGTGGCACGCTATGCTAGCGTAGCTTTAGCTCATGCATTATCATATTGTAGAACCAATGTTTATTAATGGGATTGAATTTGCCAAAGATATTAGCAACCTATGGTAACTACAGGGATTTTAACATCAGTTATGTAGCATCAGGCTAAATACACTTAATGGCCTTATGGGATAGTTACATTGCCTGAACGTAGGGTGACCACATTTGAAATACAGGGCAGACACTGTTCAATATAAAGAATGAGACATCACTAACAAGTTCAGTAGGATTAATGTAATTTTAATTTGTTTATTTATTGATTTAAAGAAATCACGATTTAGCAAAAGCTGTGTATTTTCATACACAGATCAGTAGTAAATCTCCTTCCGAAGACCAGAGGATGCTCTCACGCTGAAAATTTCAAATACACGAAGAAGATAACCTGGAAATCCCTATCCACTTGTTAAGTCTGACATTATTCCAGATTCCAGTTTTATGACAAATGACCGTTGCATTCCAAATGGGACATATCTATTGAATATATATTGAAGTGTTGTTTCAAACTGAAGAAAACTTAAAACTAGCTACTTCGAAGTGCCCTTCGGAATGAAAGATTTTGAAGGGTAAAACTGATGGACAATGCAGGCACCCGTGATCCTTTGCACAAGGAATGTGTTTGTGTCAAAGAATAACAACTGGAGGCTTTGAGTTTGACTTCAAACATGCTTTTTCAATTAGCCTGATGTATAGCATGAGTAAATGAGCAAGTAAAAAAACTTTTTTACATATTTTAGTAATTTGAAGGTTGTTTAATATAGAACGTCTCTCTACAACTTGAATAATAAGATTACTCTTTCCACCAAAGGCAAATTTACTCTTATGACTTTCGCTGGGACATTACTGAGGTGAATTATGGCCTATTACACGGAGGAAGAATTTGTTGTCTGATATAACAGATTGCAGCAGAGTGGGGCGCGCAGAGCAACATCAGCCAGAGAAAAACTCTGCCAGACAGAATGAATGTCAATGGCTTTGCACAGCTCTGTTTATGGCTGGTCTAGTTAAATGTCAAAAGCTTTACCCTAGAGAGACTGTCCTCACTCTGGTACTGGTACTGAATTTGTAGGCACCTCACTTCTGCTCTCTCTGTCTGTGTTTTATAACGGATGTTGCACATCCCATCCAATTTCGCAAGACCTCAGTTTATATCTACCCTGTATTACATAAGTCTTAAGTGCTTCAGTTTCAGTTAAGTTCTAAACAGCCACTCTTTTCATGGCCAACCATATTCATCTATTATCATTATTTTTTTCAGTCTTGAACCGGTTTTTCTGCTTTTTGGGGTCTTTGGGAATGAGAAATACATTTAAAGATGATGATGGATGGGGATACATTTTTAAGCAATGTTGCAAAGCCATGTTTCTAGGCTACTTTCCTATTGAAAATGGCCAACCAAATTTTATCTGGATCTGGTTGCCCTAATTAGTTGCCCCATGTCTGGTCGCACCATTTGCCAAAGTTGTCCGGCAACGTTACTCTAAAAGTTTCCCTCTGTATCATCACCTTACGTTTACTTTTACACAACAACCATGTACTGAAAAGTTTCCTTTTGTTTTTCTGAAAGTTTCAGACTGCAGCATAATTCCCATTGACATGGACTTGAAGAAACAACTTAAAACCCTGTATTATGTGTGTCCAGGCCAATAGTTGATGATGTCACTCAAGGTGATGATACATGGGGAAAATTTTAGTGCAGTGTTGCTATGCAACTTTGGGCAATGTTGCCATCAATGGGAAACCAGGTTAGAAACAGGGCATATAATTAGGGAATCTCGATCCAGATACAATTTTGTTGTGCATTCTCAACAGTAATGTAGCCAAGCAACATTGCTCTGCAATATTGTTAAAAAGTTTCCCAGGAATGGGAGTATGAACGTATAGCTTATTATTTCGGTAAGTTTTATGTTTCAATACAAAACAGGTTTTATGCAATTTAATGCTTATAATGCCAAAAGTTGTCCAATTGTCCAAGATGCTGTAAGGAATTTACTGTAGCTTCCTTGTATATTTTTGTGTAGGTCTAAAATTTTGATGTTTTTGTTTTGTGTTTGTTTGCATGTTCTCCCTATGTTTGCATGGGTTTCCTCTGGATGCTTCAGTTTACCCTACAGTCCAAAGGCATGTTGTAAGATAATTTAATAAAATAACCCAGGCTCATTCTGAAAACGTACCTCTGTATAAATTTCTGGAGAGCACCAAATACGTCCCATGAGCATATTTTGTGTTTGCGAATCCACCAGAGACCGCTGTGTACGTTTTTTCAGATCTCAAATTTCTCTTCTGAGTGCTATTTGCGTCTGCTTTTCTCACGTAAATCCACCAGAGGCCGCTTTCGACTGACTCACTGAATGACTGACTGACTGACCAATTGACTGACCCACCCTCCTCCTTCCCTAAACCCAACCGATAGCGTTTGAAGGACATGTATAACAAAATGGTTTGTAGTTTTTTTATTTAGTTTTTTTTTTCTGTTCAGTTTTTTGTCTTATTTTTGTTCTTGCACTATATTTTTTTCTTGTACTATTTGATTGTTCTTAAGTACATACATTTTTTTATTTATGTTGTCTAGCAGCTATGGATTTTATTAATTTCACTAATATATAGGTAAACATATAGGTTAACATATATGTGCATATATGCACACACACACACACACACACACACACACACACACACACACACACACACACACACACACACACACATATATATAGGTACATGTATGCACGTATATATGTACACCTAATGTATATGTGCATAAATGTCAATGCCAATGCCAATTTTATGTCACATATATTGAAAACCTGCATCAAACCCTATATTAAAACATATATGTTTATATAGGTTCTTTCCGTGTGGGATGTAAATGAAAATCTAAAATCTAATTGTTTTTAATTTATTTGCTGAAAATGGTGCTGTGTTAACATGCCCCAAGATATATGAAGACTTAAAATTCATTAATAATGAACAGGACATTTTAGCTAGTTTACATTTTGTTTTAGCTGAAGTTGTTTCAAACTTAATCAAAAAACAACAGAAATGGCTCTGAGAAGACTTATGCAAAGATAGAGACCCTAACAAACTAAATGAAAACCTCTAAACATGTCAAACTGTCAAAATCAAATTCAGCAATAAATGACCCAATTCCACCTAAAATAAACATAGATTCAGCCATTTGCAGCTCTTATTGATAGTTCCTTATCTGCAGTGTGTTGGCACTGACAAGGCAAATTCTGCAAAGGCTTTAAGCTGTTTTACGACTCTTCCTAAACCAAAAGGAAATGCTAAGTCATCTCTTTTCTTTAGAGGGAGTCTCCATTCAGGAGAGCTGAGGTGTTAGCATAGGCTGAGCTCCAAAACACATGAGATCTTGAAATGTATGGACTGAGGGGAACATAACAAGGTAAATGTAGCTTAAACTCATATTTATAATTCATAGCACTGAGAACCTGAGGAACTTTGAACATGGAACCCAAGGCTTTGGGAAATCATTAGTTGCTTATATATGTATGTGAGAATTGTGTGCAGGTCATAAATCAGTGTGCTTCTCCCCAGTCATAGCTTTACACTGAGCTGCCAATGAATTTTTTAAAACAGGTTCACTGGAAATATGTTCTTCAGCATACATTTTTGTGAAACCGCTAAAAAAAACATACTTAAAAATAAAGTTTCACTGCATAAACTGAAGGCTACAAGGCAGTTTGATGCTAGGTGATGTGTACAATAAGCCCTGCCTTCTCGTGGATGTGTACAAGAAGAATGTATATCTGAAATAACAAAACATACTTTAAGTCAGTGTTTCCCAACCCTGTTCGTGGAGGCACACCAACAGTATGTATTTTGGATGTCTCCCTTATCTGACCTAATGTTCTCCTCTAATGTTCTGATGAATTTATGTAGGTGTGTTTGATTAGGAAGAGCTGAAAAATGTTTGAAAACAAAATTCGCTTAGTAGAAACATGCTTCTTCGTCAATATAAGAAGACGCTCATGTTACCTGGCATTCACTCTAAAAATGGCACTAAACAGCACTAAACGTGGTTCTTTGACTCTTAATCATAAAGGATCTATTTAAAGAGCTTCATAGTACCTATAGCTTTAAAGATTGTACTATGTAAAACCTTAACCACCCCAAAAAAGAACTAAAGAACCAATACTGGTGCTAGATAGCACTTAAATTGGTTTCCCTATAATACAAGTTAAAAAAAACACCTTGTAAAGGATATGGATGCCAAGTATAATTCTGACTGTAATCTGTAGCTGTTAAAATTAGTATCTCAAAGTGATTTACATGCATGTAAAAAGTATAGAGGTAAAAGACACATACATACATTTTAGTGTACATTTTTTTGTATACGTTTTGGTCTGTTACCCATAACATTATTACCAGGTGGAGAGTGAGTGGACTTGTTTGGCTGCTGATACACATTCGACAGCATGAGTGTTCATAACAGGCTGCTTTAGAGCGAATCACATCCCTCAAAAATGACATTTGAACTGAACTGAACTGAACTATTGAACTGAATCATCACTGAACTATCTAGGACAAAATCAACATCTGAGAAGCTGAATGGGCCTTATAAACCGAATTTCAAAATCACAATTGATTTTCAGTTACTGTCTGTGTTCTCTGTTAAGCTGCTTTCACACATTTTGCATTGCATAAAGTGCTATAGAATTAAAAAGAACTTGACATATTCAGTAGTCAACATCTGAAGTGGTTCAAAACCTTTCATCAAAGTTGTCCTAAAACTATTAAACCACACCCATCCTTGCCTTAGGACAATTTAGAAAAATATTTTGATCCACTTCAAATGTTGACTACTATATATGAACCCAATAACACTAAATGCATTTATGACTACCTGTGGAAATGATTTTAAGTTAAGCTCAAGATGTTTTGTACCCTGACTTGTATTTAGCAATGTCCACTCGTGATCAAATCTGACAAAAAACAGGGTTTAAGAAAATAAACATATATGTGTGAACTGACTCAAAACAGCTGTGATTCAAACCACTAAAAATACAGCACTCTTTAAAGCTCATCATAAGTGTTTCACTGTATCCATGGTGATGCAGTTAGTACAGACAGATCTCCTCGCACATGAACGTACACAGTTTCTCATTCCCGCTGTGGAAGTGTTATTTATTATAGTCAGCGGCCCTGCATATGGAAATTCATTTTCTCACCTGATGTTCCTCTATCTATCTTTTTTAATATTAATGTCATCTCACATTACCAGCCAGGTTTACCATACCCAAGAAAGAGAAGGCTACACTCATAATCAGACACCAGGATATTCACAAACAGAATTAGAAAAAAAATGTAGGAGTCCAAATAAACACGAATAAGCAAAATATGTCAAAATACAACAGATGTTGAAGAAAACCAAGGTTCAGGCCAACATACTATCAAAATAACAAAAAAATGCTATAGATAAGGGAGACAAGCAAAATCTCTGTTACCCACATTCTTTAATTAATTTGTATGTGTTCAAGGGAAAAAGAAACTCAAATAGGTCAAAAGTATCAGCGTAAGGTTAAATAGATGATGATTGATTCCTTATAATTCCAGCATGAATGCTAGTTGCAATTGATTTTTTTCCCTATTCCAACATATATTCTAGTCAAGCAGCTTCATGAATAAGAAAAAAATATTATAGGATGGAATGTGACCAATCCCATCGGGAGGTGACTGGATCATTGTTTGCTAATACAAATGTCAATGACATGTTGTTGGATTATTATTAAAAAAAAAAAGAACTGTCTTTCCAGTAGCAAATTGTTTTTTTTAAATGGGTTACCTCTAAGTAAAATAAAATGAACTATACTAGTATCAGCAATTTCATCACAATTTAAAGTGATGGTCTAATGGAACTAAATATGTGACATAGATAGATAGACAGATAGACAGATTAAAACAGTAAAACGGCTTACTTCTCAATAAAATAAAATAAACTAAAATAGCTGCACAATCTGACGCATCAGCAGCTGGAAAGGAACAGAATATGTTACAAAGTTAAATGCTGAGTTTTGAATTTCTTCCAATCAGTCCAATCACTATTGTGAATGTGTGATAGCGAGCAAGCACCACTAATAGTCAGGATAGAAGCATAAGACTGGATAAGCACACAAAACAGAATTAGAATTTCATTTTCAGATCTAAGACATAAACAACAGCAACATGCTCTTTTGACATAACCCAAAAACAAGCTGCCGGCAGAGGTTATGTGAATTGATTAGATCTCTTTGAACAAGTAAAAAAAAAAAAAAAAACACAAGCACACCAGCATAAAACATAAAGCTTTTATCTCAAGCAAGCTCTTATTTACAGGGGAGTCAGATATGGAATAAATCATACTCTGCGGCGTGATTGCACTACAAGAGATTTGAGACGCAAATCTAGAGGTGTCAAAACTAAATCTCAAGACAAAACTCTGTGCTGCTGAGACAAAAACACAGATGTCTTCTCGACTGTTCACACCTTGCTTTTACAAAAATGAATGTGTATCTGTTTTAGGAAGTTACATACTGAAATAAACTAAACCTAAATACTTAATTCTATATGTATCATTAAGAGAGACATAAATAAATCATTATTTAAAAGATTAGTTCACCCAAAACTGAAAAATCTGTTAATTATTCATCCTGTTTCAAGCCCCTGAGACCTTTGTTCATCTTTGAAACATAAATGAAGCTATTTTAAATGAAACCTGAGAGCTCTCTCATTCTTCACAGACAAGGTCTTGAGATGTTCAATGTGTAGAAAAGAAACCAATCATATTGTCAAAACCTTCCATGTGACCTCCGTGGTTCAACTAGCTTCTAGAACACTTTTTTTGTGCAAAAACAAAAGTAAATACACTACCTGACAAGAGTCTTATCATCAATCCCAGTTGTAAGCGCAACAAATAAATACTTGACTTCTAGTTGATCATTTGGAAAAGTGTCAGAAGGTAGATTTTTCTGATGAATCATCTGCTGAACTGCATCTTAATTATCACAAATACTGCAGAAGACCTATTGGAACCTGCATGGACCTAAGATACTATACATTCAGTATGGGGGCGTGCGAGAGATCTGCAGAGTGGATGGCAATATCCTGAGGTATCAAGACATTTGTGCTGCCCATTACATTACAAACCATAGGAGAGGGCAAATTCTTCAGCAGGATAGCACTCCTTCTCATACTTCAGCCTCCACA
The DNA here is from genome assembly GCA_903798125.1 of Danio choprae. Lineage (NCBI taxonomy): Eukaryota > Metazoa > Chordata > Actinopteri > Cypriniformes > Danionidae > Danio > Danio choprae. Next base: position 5,336,902 of record CAIGQW010055747.1, on the reverse strand, counting down.
TCAAAGTTCCTGAAACCAAAGAAGGTCAAGGTGCTCCAGGATTGGCCAGCCCAGTCATCAGACATGAACATTATTGGGCATGTCTGGGGTAAGATGAAGGAGGAGGCATTGAAGATGAATTCAAAGTACCTTGATGAACTCTGATGAACACGAGTCCTGCATGAACGCATTCTTTGCCATTCCAGATGAGTTTATTAATACGTTATTTGAGTCAGAGATGTATGAATGCAGTCCTCCAAGCTTATGGGAGTCATACACAATATTAATTCTTTTTCCACTGCACTATGACTTTTTATTCTATACTGTACATTATTTCTGTTAAGTGACAAGACCTTTGTCTAAGCAAAGTCGCGACTTACTGTCCTAATTAAATAATTATAAATCAAGGCATGATCATATTTTATTTTGGTAAAATAAGCAGAATCTAGAGGCCTTTGCCTTTCAAATAAGCCTCTTCTGATACCAAATAATCAACTAGAAGTCAAGTTATTATTTGTTGTTCCTAAAACTTGGATAGGCGACAAGACTTTTGTCAGGTAGTTTACAACTTGGCTCACCTATATCTTCTTTCAATTTAGGGTGCATGGTTTCTATTGTAAACACACAACCTGACCTGAGGCCTGTTGCACAAAACTAGTTGAACAAACTCTGGGTTGCAGAGTAATACTGGGTTCCATAAATCAAACATGTAGACATATGCTGATATTCAATTATTAAATATATCACTATAATGAACATGCAGGGCCTCACGGTGGCGCAGTGGATAGCACGTTCGCCTCACAGCAAGAAGGTCGCTGGTTCGAGCCTCAGCTGGGTTAGTTGGCGTTTCTGTGTGGAGTTTGCATGTTCTCCCCGTGTTGGCGTGGGTTTCCTCCGGGTGCTCCGGTTTCCCCCACAAGTCCAAAGACATGCGGTACAGGTGAATTGGGTAAGCTAAATTGTCCGTAGTGTATGTATGTGAATGGGTGCGTATGGATGTTTCCCAGAGATGGGTTGCAGCTGGAAGGGCATCCGCTGCGTAAAACATATGCTGGATAAGTTGGCGGTTCATTCCGCTGTGGCGACCCCAGATTAATAAAGGGACTAAGCTGAAATGAAAATGAATGAATGAATGAATGAACATGCACAATATTGATATCAAGGGCACTTTAAAATACCATGAATAATTATTTATCATTTAAACGTTTAGAGAATATTCAGATTGTTGTATTGACTGTAGTTGTTCATAACAGCACCAAATGCTTGATAGCCGATTTATTTTCAAACATTAATATTTTCATATTAATCTGACCTGCGATACTGAAAATTCCTCCACTATTTATACTTTTCTTAGTTATCTTTGTACAGTAATGTTCCATGTGTTAACATCAGTAAATTAAACTAAAGTCTATGTAACGGCAAATGCAAAATACTTGATTAAACTTATATGTTCATTTCTTAGTTATTAACTTAAGTTAATAACTACTAAAATTCAGCTGAATTTTTTTTATCAACCTTAACATATATCTATAACATGGCTATTTCTCACTGTTTATTTGTCATTGTTACTTATCTAATGAGTTGTTTTTAAAGTCTAAAAATAAATGGAATTGAATGGGACCGGACATCTCGAGCCAAATAGATTAAAATGGCTGCGCCCGCTCATATGTGAAGAATAAGGTGAATACGCTATTTTGGGGTTTTATTATACCTGTATAGTAACGCTTAGGTCAATACCATGCTAATCACAACAATAATATTTGATAATGGTAGAGGCCTACTCACAAGATTAAAATATTCATAACCATCTCTGACATTAATTGCAATATAACACTATAGGGTCAGCAGCAGTATTAGACAGGTTAAGTGTCAGATGTACACTGCATGCAGATATGGTTTAAATTATCTTCAATCTGATTGGCTGGCCGAAAGTACCATAAAACAGGCCGAAAGTACCATAGATAGTACCATAGATGTGCATGAATAGACTGCCATGCATGTACTATAATGGATTTTCATCAATCTAGTGATGTTTTAAAAACAAATTTCGTGAGAAACACGATCAGTTCTAATTCATTATAGACAGTTATTCTTTATTCAATCAGCTTAAGACCAAACCCCTATAAATAGTCAAGCACGTCCTACCTCTGTTTTCTCTCGACTTCAGCATCCCTGCACCACCCCAATGCCACAATTTTAAACCTGATACCTACATAAATCGGAGGGGGGGAGCATTCTATAGCCGGGCTAGACACTGTGCATGGACCCCTATCTTTCTCTTTCTATCCTGATAAGGGGAATAACACGAGTTAGGGTGTCTTTCTGAGCTCAGAACCCTCTCCCTGGACAGCACGCCAAATACACATTCAATTCAGTCAAATATCTGTGAGTGTGAACTTATAAAATGGACATTAAAGGCCACGATATACTACTTCAAGCAGAATCGAAGAAAGAACTGGTATTAAAAATAATCAGTCCAAGGATGTTTCCATGCTATTCATCATTTTCCTATTCCTATTTGCTTGAATTAAGGGTGTAACTTCCATTAAATTGTAAGCAATTAGCGTATTGTTTTATAAAAATGGGTACAATGAGGCGGCATTATTCTCCTCGCAGTTCATCCATTGAATATTAAAAGGCAACTCATTAAAATGAACAAATGACTTTTAGCAGACCATGAATAACCCCAAAAACTAGCCTTTCCATGGCAATATTACTTACATATTAAATATTACAGTACTGTATGAAACAGAAAGAAAAACAATGCTTTTCATAGATATCCTTGTGATATGCTAAAATAACTGTAATACTATTTTCATGAAGGATAAAAAGTCTCAATCAGTTACAATAGATATGGGTCATAAAGATAAGGAATGTTTTGTAGTAGGGCTGCACGATATTGGAAAAATCTGACATTGCCATATTTTGTTTTTCCTGCAATAGATATTGCGATATGAAAGAGATTATTCATTTAGATTGATTGGGGTGATTTTGTAATCCTGTAATAAATAGAGCAACGAAAAAAGTTATATAAACAGTGCTTTGTGGTTTTCCGCAGAGTCAAACAGTATACAGGTACAGAAATTGAATAAAGAAATTTGAAATAACACTTTATAGTCTTCATTGTATTAATAATTCAGTAAAATTAATCTGAATTAAGTTACAAATGTACTTTTTTGTGCCTAAATGCTTTACACTGTCTTGAAATGCCTTTGAAACATAGGTATAACATTGGTATACTTTGCAATGACTCCACAAATCTCATGTATCCTCAACTGTTGTGCTGCTCAACTATATGGGGTATGGTTGGGGGGTTGGGGGGGGGGGGGGGGTAGTTAGGATGAGTCTAAGGGCCCACACTTCACTTTCACCTGCGAGTACCACCACAGACAATTTGAAAAAAATATAAAGGGGCTAATATTAACCTTAAAATTATTTTAAAAATTAAAAACTGCTTTTATTCTATCCAAAATAAAAGAAATAAGATATATTATATATATATATATCTTATAATATATTATTGAAAATACTGTGAAGTTTTCTTTGCTCAGTTAAACATAATTTGGGAAATACAAATTACATGAGGGCTAATCATTTTGACTTTAACTGCATATGCAAATGTCAATGACAAGATATCAGATGTAATACATCTAAATTTGTCTACACAACACGCATTCATACTATAAGAAACATACTTTTGTTCAAATTAAGTCAAACTAAATGTAGTGTCAACTACACAGTACAAAAACTGTTAGTCACTTGACATGCTATCATGCTGTTCAATATCTATCTCTAATTAAACATTGGCATAATAAAACAAGATCACAAGCCAGTTTTATGAAAACAGACTTCAGAAAGCTTACTGTACAAGCAAACCCCCCATTGCTCAGCAGATGAGATTTATTTAATCAAACAGTACAAACATATCAAAAGTCTTTGCCATTCAATTGCCTGTAGACAAAATGATCAAAAAGTCTAATATGTTTAATGAAGCTGGTTGTTAGGAGGAAGCATAATTTACGAAGATGGAGGAGCTAGGATAAGCTTTGTTATTTTCTTAAACTGTTTATTGGGTCGTCCAACTTGACTTTGTAGACTTAAATTAGTGACCAAGTTAGTGTTGATTCTTGAAGTCTTATGCTGCGGTCACACTAGAGTTTGAGCATGCGAAATTCTGTCGCACGGTGCTGTGAAAAGGGGTGGGATTAAACAAGCTGATTAGACATTAAAAAAAGTGACCGATTGGTCCATATTTAAAATTTCTGTACAGAGAGGTCAAGTTTTGATCTTTGATTGGTCTCACATGGTCACATGATGCGATTTCGCAGGTCAGAGTTCATCAAGCTTGAACTTTCCAACGCAGTGAACTGCGAAACTTGTCGCACGAGCTAGCATTCCCAGTCTGCCGCAGTCGTGTGCGTATGAATGGAAGTCTATGGGGCGAAAATGTGCAGCGTTACCGCGGCTTTAATGTAAAACTCTTTTAAAGCTTCAAATATAGAGATAAAAAGAAATGAATCCCTTGAATCCCAAAGGGTGTATTAATTTAATTCAAAAGTAGCATAAAATGTATTAATAATGCTTTTATTTATAAAATAAAATATTTATAACACATATTTATTTAAAAATTCAGAAAAAAAAAATGAATCATTTCTACAAAACTTCAACATTGACACATTATTATCTGGAAAAAAAAATATCTAATCAGCTTATTAAATTATTCTGATGGGATATGGAAAAATGCTGGGTTCCACACAATTCCGTCATGTTGTCCCAACACAAATCGATTAAATTAACTTAATTGTTTTTACAAATTGAAATGGATTGAACATAAAACAATTAAGTTGTCCCCCAAAAAACTCAAGAGCTGTGTTGATTTAGCTCATTTTAAATAAGTAGTTTGAACAAGCAGGAAAAAACAAACATTTTGTGTGTGTGTACAATGAAGAGTAGAATAAAACTGAGCTTTACCATCACAGCAGAAAAATCACAGTTTTTAATAAAGCCTATTTTACATTTATTAATATAGCCTACAGATTTTACTGTATTTTGGTTCATATAAATGCTGACTTAAGAGATTTAATTTTCATAAATAGGCTGAATCACATCACCACAGTAACTACACCCTCTAAATTCAAATTAATCACAAGTCCTTCTTCTTATTTATAACCAATGCGCTATCTAACTGTACTGAGTGGAATGATTCTTTGTGCTAAAATCGCAGCAGAAAATATGATTAGTTAACATCATTAGTAAAGCAGAGGTGCAGTACTAACAATAAGAACAAATACAGGCACCCAATATCACAAAAGGAGCTTACAGCTGAAAATGACATAATTGACGCAGAATGGAAATGGCTCTATTATACTTGTTTCCTCACTCACCAGGGGAGGTACTGTGCGCTCAGGTTTCATTTTTGATGTTTTTAAGGATTTCAGTTCACATTTAATAATAAAAGAAGGAAAATGATTTTATATAATCACATTTTATGGAAGTCAAAACCGCTGTTCAAGAATAAACCAAATGGCTGTATCATCAGAATGGCAGCATCCTAAATTAACTAAACGCCCCACGAAAATATCATTCCATATATATATATTTCATAATTTATAACCTTATTATATATCATTGCAACATTTTTGTATGTAATAATAGTAGTAATAATTGTTATTGTAACCAGAGAGCATTTCCATTATTATATGGGAATTTTGCAGGAAACCTAATCCATTCTTAAAGTCAGAGTAAACCGGAAGATGTTGAGACTTTTATTTCTGCATGCTGATGTACTTCCAACTGAAACTGAAGAGATGGTATTAATATGCAGTTGTTATGGAAGCCCTCAGATTAACATGTCAACAGAAGGACCGCAAATGGTCAGATTTTCATTGAAGATTACTAAAACAAAACCCAAAAACATTCAGTGGATTAACTTCCATGGATTAATCATTGACCTTAAGAAAAACAATATGAGCTAGAAAAATAAACATTGTAATTTTAGATTTCAAGCTGACTTTAATATTCAAGAAAACAATGTACACAGCAAACAAAGCAGAACACTGTGCTAACAAAGTTTAATTAAAATTTAAACAAAATGTTCTTATTTGGGTCAAAGATGAGAGCAGGTTTTCAGGCATCAAAACAATAAAAGTATAATACAGCTTTTTTCAAATATTAAAATGTCTCCTGCTCAAGCAACAACCTCTCAGTCTCCCTCATGTAGCCAATATGGAAGTGGCTGAAACTGCAATTCATCGACTGGCCACTTGAGGCTGGCTCCAAAAGGGAGTTAATTCCATAGAATCCCCATGTTAAAATGCCCAACTTTACAGCAGAAAAAAGTAAATGTAGCACTTCCGCTTGTAAATGTAGCTTTCTTCACGAGCCATAGCTACATTCAAAAATGTTGAGAGGACAGCACTACAAAGGGAGCACAATTGTCAGTATGATGATTGTTTAACTGAACTATAATAAGAATAACTTTGTAAGCAACTTACATTAAATGTGAACGTTTAAGCTTTCAAAATAATTCAAAGTGGATGATGGAGTGTTTAAATAAAATTGGGCAGTGGTTCTTAATCCTGGTCCTCTCAGCCCCTCACTATGTATATTATATACTATGTATATTATATATATAGCTTACCATTCAGAAATGTGTTCCATTTGACCGCATGTGTCCTGCGAAGTGGACATTACAGCATATTCTTGCATGATTCCAGTTTGAAAGCATGTTCAATTCGAAGGGTAACTTGTGTAAAACACAACTTCTATACTAATCACAAGATTACGGTTAAATAACCCTTCAAACTACGCTAATAATTGAAAATGCTGCAAACAGTGTAACGCAAATCTTTTTTTGTTGTTTAAATGAAGTTAACTTCAGAGCAGTGGACACTGTAGTGAACATGTCAATCTTAACACAATTCCTTCTTGGAGCTCTCTTGTAATGAGCTGGTTATCTAAATCAGATGTGTTAAACAAAAGAGACATGGAAAATACTAGGACTGATAACTCGGAATAGCTCAAACTCAGGAAATCGGCTTTTAATTACTGCTCTAGAGGTATAGTTACAACCAAACAAGTTTGTGATGCTGA
>CAIGQW010055747.1:5270978-5319805 GCA_903798125.1 Danio choprae | reverse complement strand
ATATATGCCAAAAAAAATCAAAGGTAAAGACAAAAGGAAAAAAGAGAAAATCAAATAAAAATAACAACAACAGCAAACCCCCTTTAACCAACAAAATCCTATTTAAACTAATCAAAAAATAACAATAATAATAATAATAATAAAATTAAATTGTTTTTTTTCACAGACACAGTAATTATTAAAGAATGCAGTGTTTACAGAAAAAAAAACTAGCCCAGATAAGGATGCTGCCCTCCAGCAAGTTAACCAGTAGACGGTTAAAAGGTGATGCCCTTTTGCCCTCAAAGAATCACAGGTCCTCCTCCGCTTTTCAGCAGACACTCACTGCTCAACAGCCTCATCCCAGGTGACCCTTTCTGAACGAGTTGTCAGCTACACATGTCAGTGTCTCGCCACTTGACCCAAGCCCCGACTCCCTCCCTCTGAATCCCCATTGGCCAAACCAGCAGGGGAATTGTCCTCTTGAACAAAGCATATAGTTGGGGGGTGTTCGGTTAAGGACTTTGACTAACATTCCATTCACAATGCTCTCTGGTGACCAACTTTTAATGACCCTGCACTTCTAAACATTTACTGTTCACCACACGCACAAAAAAGAATGTTCATCGCTCACAAATAGAGCATCTTTATGGAGAGGAGCCTTTGCAACGGTCTCAGGCTTTAAGAGAGTTGCCTCATTATTTAGATCTGAATATTAATGAATGAGCCGTGGGTTAAAGGAAACGTTCAATCTGTTTTCTAGCCTTCAGATTGTGTTGCTGTAGAGCACAGTCAATGGCGAGGTCAGAGGTTGGATTCCCAGGGAAAACACATACTGTTGGTTTACTGAATTTTTTTTTTATAAACAAGCCTGAATTCAAATCATTTCGGAGAAAAGCATTAATAAATTAAAATATTGATTATAATGTTGAATTTTCTTAATACACTTTGTTTGGATGCCAGCAATTAGAAAATAGATGATCCAGAAAATGTGTTTGATGCTCTGGAATGGAAAATTAATAATACTTTTATTTAAAAAAAATAAAACATGAGCCTTCTTGGGGTCAACATCATATAATAATTGAGCAAAATAGTTTTTATAAACACAGAAAACGATCAACAGAACAAAATATGTTTTTTTTATATAGATGATTTATTAAAAACATCTTGCTGACACATAGGTAAACCCTAGCTGTTTTAAGTAAAGCAGCAAATGATTTTAAATTGAAATTATTTAAAATAAAACATACTTAGTAATTTGATGGTGCGCTGTGGTCCTTAAGTCTTTTAATATGTCATCAAATGCTTCTTGTTAGAGCCAGAAAAGATTTTTTGGCATAAACAATGGTTATACAATGACAATTTAGTGAGCGTCTTCTGTAAATCAATATAAAATGTAGGCTACTGTATAGGTTAAGCTTCAAACGTTTACCTGACATCGATGATGAGTTATTTTATGTAATGTTAGCTATTTATTTTTTGCAAACAATACATCAACTTTGCCATTATGGGGCCATTTATCTGCAGACTAATACAAACAAACAAACAAACAAAAAAGGTATAGTAGAAAATGTTTAATTATATTCTAGTTAAGTCTAGTTTGCAATAATCTCTAAATTAAAAGCAGGCTGCCATTTTAGTAGTTTTCCCGCAAATCACAGTCTATGTGCAGGTGTAACCATGTGAGTTATCCACTCAAATATTCAGAGGAAGCTCTAATGAGTCTTACCTTATAATAATGTGAAGGAAAACGATCAAAAACGTCTGTAGCATAGCATGATGTTTATCAGCGTTAAATCCCCAGAGTCCTAACAACGAAACGCAACGGTCTTTCAGGGGTGCTGATGCCGTTAATCGTCCGTCCCCAACTCTCCTTCAGCGGCAGCTCACAGTAAATACAAGCTGAAAACCCGCGTGTGTTTGTGAAGAGAGAGAGAGAGAGAGAGAGAGAGAGAGAGAGAGAGAGAGAGCTACCATGTAATGATGTAGCTATATATCAAACCCTTGAAATCTAAAAAAAGTCAGTCTTCTCAACTGAGATGGTGCTTGCTAATGTAATCTTACCCATTAGCAACCCATTAACTTAATAGAAGTGCTTCTGCTTATTAACAAATAGTCTACTTTGTAGCCTGCTGGACACGATTTACAGAACATCACAATTTTGGATTACTTTTAGATAACTTTTTGACAGTATTTCTTATTTAAAATATTCTTAATGTAATGTAATACTTATTATTATTGTTCTTTTTTTGTTATTGTTGTCGTTTACTAAAAATTTAACTGCAAATGAATTTATGCAATATTTACATGTGCATCGTGTGAAAATTCAAAGAAGAAACATTTAAAAGACAAAAAAGTACTCAAATAGCCTATTTAAAATGTAATATAATCTAATTGAAATGAAATAAGTCTCTGATTACGGACATTTACAAACGACCTGCTCATAATATTTGTGAATCGAACTATAATATAGTTAAATAAAATATACATGAAGAATACGCGATTCAAAAGAGTCGTTCGAGAGTCGGACCGCACTAGATTCAGACTCATAACGGTGTTGATGTGCTGCTGAATAGAAATGCTGCAAACACTGTTTTATGTTCGTTTGGTCAATATAGTTTCCTTATGGTTCTAAATGGAACTGAATAAGAACTAGTTAACTCTCAAAGTGCCAATAGCGGATTATGATTCACTACAGGCCACATGATTCATGATGTGATTCATATTTGTCAATCTTTCTTAATATTCCACTGAGGAAACAAATAAACTAATAGATTTAACTCCCCCTTTAAAGCTTGAAGGCCTAAAACCAGTGCTGACTGGCTGTTCCCATGCCAACATATTTTAAGTTCTGTTTAATGAAAAAAAAGTATAAAATCTACTACATATAAATTTGTGCCTAAATTAAATAACTTGATTTAAAATTATAATATTATTTTGAAATATTGTGTAAAACTTGTCTATGATCGCAATTCATCCATTGTTCCATCATTTAATAATGTTGTCAGTATAGGCAATAAGAACAAAATTGTCTTCAACCTCCAAATACTTCAATTGAGAATATTTGAAATGTTGTACAAAACTGATCGTTTATGTTGAATGATTGAAACCCATAAATCACTCCATCTCGGATTTCTGAGGTCAGAACATGACAGGCACCCAGTCTTTCTCCAAATACCAAATTGCTCATGGGACTGTTAGGGAACCATGAATCGATTCCCTATGATTCCCGCACCTATCAATGACTCTGTAGAAATCACAGTTAACACAGCAAGAACAACACCAAACAGCATCTCTCACTGGAGTATGCCGACCGAGGAAACCCAAAAACATTTAAAAACTGAACCATACTAACAATCATTTCTAACAGACTTGTCATCTTATGAGCTCCAACAGCGAGCTACTAATGCGTAATTAACATGGTCATAACGAACGCAAAGACCATCCATGCGGCGACATGCAGTAAATAACACGCGGAGAATAAGGTGTTTTGATTTACCTAAAGGGGAATAGTCCGAATCCTCTTGTTTCCAGCAGAACCGGCTCATTAAAGCCGCCGCGTCACCGGTCCATCGCGCACATGCTTCCCGCACGGTATCAGACTGTCACATGAGCGGAACGGTCAGTTAAACCCTCCCCTGCCTCCATCCAGCTAACCTCTGAATCCAGTCCAATACCGCCCCACCTCCCCAAATTCACAGGATAGCCTGTTTAGATCATAGATGAAGGTACCAGGCAGGCAGCAGGTGGACGAGTGAAATCAGACGGTTAACGATGGTGCGTGTCGGCCAGACCGGCTCTTTTAGAGTGTTTCGTAGACTGTATACGGACACAGAATAGTAATGAGTATATATTGCTGCAACAGCAAGCGAGCATTTAGGGAGCTAGGCTGAGAGGGTTATTCTGTCTCCAGTGGTTTAACTTGAACTACCCTGCTATGTATAGGCTACTGGAGGATGACAGGTTAGCCCCAGAATCACACCAACATTCATTCATTCATTAATTTTCTTTTCGGCTCAGTCCCTTTATTAATCAGGGGTCGCCACAGTGGAATGAACAGGGAGATCACGTGATTACAGGGAGAACATTCACACCAACATGCTTAAGTAAAAAGTGTAGAATTAGAAGAAAAAAAGTTAACTGTAAAAAAGAAAAAATATTTCATGGGTAAATTTGACCAGCCTGGCGGCTAATCTTCATTGATTGGACATTCCACCATTATATTTTTGCTTAAAATATTGCAATGCACACACCATTATGGCTGACATATCAGAGTTCAAAAGTGGACAAATTGTTGGCACGCATCTCGCTAGCACATCTGTGACCAAAACAGCAAGTCTTTGTGATGTATCAAGAGCAACGGTATACAGGGGAAGGTCAGCAAACCACCAAGAAAGACAAACCACATCCAACAGAAGTAACTGTGGATGCAAAAGGAAGCTGTCCGGAAGGGATGTTCGGATTGTATAATATAAAAAATATAAAACCACAGCTGTCCAACACACTGCAGAATAAATGTGCAAATCAACTCTCCTTTTCCACCAAACTGTTTGTTGGGACCTTCACAGGGTCAGTAGATATGGCCAAGCTGCTAGAGCCAAACCTTTGGTCACTTGTGCCAGTGCCAAACATCAGTTTCAATGGTGCCAGCAGCAAAAATCTTGGGCTGTGGACAATGTGAAACATGTATTGTTCTCTGATGAGTTCATCTTCACTGACTTTCCCACATCTGAGAGTTACGGTGTGGAAAATCCCCAAAGAAGCATACCACCCAGACTGTTGCATGCCCAGACTGAAGCATAGGGGTGGGTCAGTGATGCTTTGGACTGCAATATAATCTTATTCCCTGGGCCCAATACTTGTGCTAGATGGGTGTGTTACTGTTAAGGACTATCAAACCATTCTGGAGGACCATGTGCACCCAATGGTTCAAACATTGCTGGAGGCGGTGCCATGTATCAGGATGATAATGCATCAATACACACTGCAAGACTGGTGACAGAGTGGATTGATGAACATGAAAGTGAAGTTGAACATCTCAGTGAAGTGAAGTTGAAGCCTGTGAAGTTGAAGCCTGCACAGTCACCAGATCTAAATATTATTGAGCCACTTTGAGGTGTTTTGGAGAAGCGAGTCAGGAAGTGTTTTCCTCCACTAGCATCACATAGTGATCTGGCCACTACTCTGCAAGAAGAATGGCTCAAAATCTATATAAACACGTGTGTGTGTGTGTGTGTGTGTGTGTGTGTGTGTGTGTGTGTGAAAAAGAATGGGGCACTCTCAGGAGCTCAGTGAATTCACGTGGTACAATGATACCAGTGCAAAGTGTATTCGTGAAATTTCCTCACTACTAAATGTACTACTGTATAGTCATCTGTTAGTGATATTATGACAAAGTGGAAGCAATTGGGAACAACAGCAACTCCTGAAGTGGTAGACTACGTAAAATCAGTGTGGGGTCAGCAAATGCTGAGACACACAGTGTGCAGAAGTCGGCAACTTTCTGCAGAGTCAATATCTACAGACCTCCAAACATTATGGCCTTCAGATTAGCTCAAGGACAGTGCATTCAGAGAGCTTCATGGAATGAGTTTACACACAAAAAAATACTCAATATATATTTATACTCAATATACATTTTTTTTGGATGTTTGTTTGGAAACCACACACGTGCACACAGCAAATATACAATTTAGTCAGAGGAGGATCATTAATATAGCCTTCTGTCTAACTTTTTTTTTTAATGGCAAGGAAAAACGTATCCGTTTTTAATACATCACTGTTGCGTAGATATACTGTACCCAAAAAGTGCTTCCTTTTCTCTCTTCTTTTATCCCAGTAAATTTTATTACCAATTTGAGTTTTAACACTGCTTTAACAACAAAAGCAATAGACAACTGTCCTGATTTTAAGACAGTAACAAAGGGGACACTCTGTTCCACTTTTGTAATTGCTGTGGCATAGTCCCTATTTATACCTTATGGAAATTTTCAATGACCTGCATCGGTCACAGTGCTTACAACATGGCCTCTTATTACCACAGTAACATGGCACTGCTATCAGATAGAGGTCGCAGCAGGGTGGCTTATTCTCATTAGCTTGAACTGGTCCCAATATCACTCTTGTAGACAAGCAAGGAACAAAGGGGTTTTATCTACACCAGCAGTCACAGTGCAGGGAAGAAACTTGAGCAAAAACGTTCATTTACAGCACATTTAATTACTCATTCAGTACTTAGGCTAAAAAACAATTGCTAAAATACAAAAGACATAAAACGTGGTAGCAGATATGTCCTCTTTTAAGTGAAAAAAAAAGCCCCTTTCCCTTCCCCCCTAACCATTGCTTCTGTGACAAATGGGGGATCCTGCTTGGTAATCCGGTGGCTTTGAGACTGGGGTTTAACCCCCTGGTCTCAGTAGTCGGCTGGTGGCAGGCTTAGCCATGACCAGGGTAAATCATTTACATGCCCATGTAGGCCACCAGACTCCTCCAGCAAATCCAGTTACTGCATGTGTGTGACTGGCATCAAGGGATTCCATACACACTTAAATAAATATCTGTCATTTAGAGAGAGAGAGAGAGAGAGAGAGAGAGAGAGAGAGAGAGAGAGAGATATGGGGGTAGTTTACATATTTAGCTTAACTGAGAAAAACAAAATGGAAAATGGTGTAATTATTAAAAATATATTATTATTCATATTGTTACTACAGAAAAAGTATTGATAGATCAAATAAAAAAAAAAATCTGGCCAAGTAATAACAATCTTAAATGGTTATATGACATAAGTCAAACAGCAGCATCAAATTACATTAAAAAAATACATAAAAAAATATCTGTGCACTTGTTGCCATTAGTAACTGAACGGTTGCTGTGGACACAGAAGATTCTGATGTCTTTCGTAAGAAAGCATTACGCCAGGGGTCAAATAGAAACTGTAAGCAACACCTTGAGGAAATGCAATTACTTGTTACACTCTCGGGGGATTCGCTGAACGTATATCACTTAACTGAATTATGAACTACATTTAAACAGGATTAAATGCAATTGACTATTTTGAAGTGAGAACAAACCATTTCCCCAATATCCAGTTTGTCCACCTTTAGATAATTGTCCTAACTGCTTATATAGTTGTAGTGCATGTATTTGAGGAATGTTTAAAAATAAATGTTTTTATTATATATATTTTAATAGGCATAATATACCAAATAAAATGACTGATAAGTACCCCTCTCTATTATTTGAAGAATGCTCCCTCTGCAGGGCAGAAAGTGGTAGTACATAAGAGGATGTCTGTAAAATTCTGGTTAAGATTTTGGTTAATCAATTCATACTATTTTTCTTTTCTTTCTTTTTTTAAGCAGGGCAGATGCTGCATGACTTCAGTATTCTTGGACCATGCCTCACATTCTGAATTAATATTTGTTTTATTGACAAAACAGAATTCATGTACAATGTAACTGAATAAAATGACTTAAATATTTAATTTGAGCATGAAGAAGGATGGTTTCATCTCATACGGCTTTTCTTCAACGTGGACATGTCCCCGGAGGCTTTCCGTTTGCGCGAAGATGCATCTACAACCTTTTCTTGCTCATCGCCAGCTGCTCCAGGAAGATAGTAAGCGTCCATTGAGGGAGATGGCTCCTGAAAAAAAAAAAAAAAGATTCAAACGCATCCAATGAGCAAAGCTATTAAATCAAACAACATGTTGCCTCAAAAAACCAATTCAGAGCAACGAAACAAGGAATTGCTGTGATGGGATTTCCACATGACTGCCCCTAGTACATTAATATCCGGTGCTGGGCTGCACAATTACCCAATATATGACACTGAACACACTTATTGCTTAGTAAATATACAATTATAAAACAACTATAAATACCATTAATCAGACTACTTTTCATAAACCTTTTTAATACTATTTTTAAAAATTAGGGTTTAAATATTACAATAGAAACTTATTAAGACAGAATTTAATTAGGACTGTCGATTTAACACGTTAACTAGTTCATACAGTTATTTACTGACTAAAATGATGCAGGAGAACAACTCACTGCATGGTGGAGCCTTGATGCCGTTAAATGTCTCGAAACTTCAAGATATTGGGACAAATCTTGCCCTGTATTATTGTTGGGGAACATTTTACAATAGTGGTCTCAAAATCAATTACTGGAGGGTCACAGCTCTGCATAGTTTAGCTCCAACCACCTCCAACTCGCAGCTGCTTAACAGTCTATAATAGTGTTGAACACCTTCATTAGTTGTTTGATTAGGGTTGGAGCAGAACTGTGCAGAGCTGTGGCCCTCCAGGAATCGTGTTTGAGACCTATGCTTTACAATAAAGTTGTATTAATGCATTTACTAACATGAACAAACAATGAAAAATACATTACAGTATTTGTTCATGTTAATGGAAATGCAGTAACATTAACTAATGGTAACAAGCATGAATTTGGATGTTATTAATGCATTAGAAAATGTTGAATTATGATCAATAAAAGCTGTACAAATATTGTTCAAACTAAGTTCATGTTAGTAAATATGTGAACTAATGAAACCTTATTGTAAAGTGTGACCAAATTTCTCATATTTGTCTTAAATGATGTAGTACAGTATATGCAAGCAACAAGCTTGGCATCAGTTCAGTAAATAAAAAGTTAAAAGTATGGTATATTTTAGACATGGTATTGTCTATTTCTGATCAGTTCTGCCAATAAAAACATTATCTATAAACCCATCATACAGCAGTTTCCTTTCTTTATAAATTATTCATAAAAAAAGTTTTGAACGAATAAATGATACAAGAATATTCACAGCCACTTAGTTGCAGTTTAAGTTCCTCTTTTTAGACAAAATACTCTAATAAAATAATGTGTACATAATGCATAAATGCTTATTTGAAATGATTTATGATATAATTTATAATGATTTACATATTAAATCACATTAAAATACATTTGATTCCAATGCAATTATTATGTGATTAACAATTAAATTTTTTTTACATTATTTTATAGCAATATTGATACATTTTTGTGAAGCCCAGATTAGGTAAAAATGTTAAACCATGCTGCCTAAAGCCGCAGTCACACTGCACTTTTCACCCCAAAGACTTGTATTCATATGCACATGAATGCGACAGGCCGGAAAAGCAAGCTTGTGCGACAAGTTTCGCAGTTCGCTGCATAGCCAAGGTCAAGCTTAGTGAACTCTGACCTGTGAAAAATCACATCACGTGATTGTGTGAAACCAATAGAAGATCAAAACATGACCTCTCTGTACAGAAATTTAAAATATGGAACAATAGCTCGCTTTTTAAAAAAATGTCTAACCATTGTTTAATCCCGCCCCTTTTTGCAGCGCTGTAAAACAGAATTTTGCAAGCTCAATCTCTAGTATGACCGCAGCTTTAGTCTGATTTGTATCTCAAATTACACTTCTCACCTGCATGAGATAATCAGCAATGTACTCTGGTTTAAGACATTTGACCCCTTGAGCTGAAGCCTCACTGATGTCCACCCTGACATCACCTGGTTTTAACCGACTGAAATCCACAAACAGGTGAGTGGTCTCTTTAAACAGTGAGGGAGAAGGATCTGGCAACACCTATACAGCAGGAAAAGGTAAAATACAATAAAAATAAACAACAAAGCAATGAATAAGCAACAACAGCCTGCAAAGTCACCGGAAACCAAACCAATATTCAGAAAAGTCCAGGACCTGCTTGCATGAAAGCATTTAAAGAGATAATTCACCCAAAACTGAAAAATCTGACATCATTTACTTACCCTTCACTTATCACAAACCTGCAAGTTTTGAAAAATACAATATAACCATTGACATCCATTAAAAATACTACTGTATGAATGTATTCTTATTTTGTTTTCAACAGGAAAAGAAAACTAATAATAGCATGGAACCAATTGAGGAGGAGTAAATGGTGAGTAATTTGTTTTTATTTTTGGGTGAATGGTCCTTTTAAGTTAAGAAATCCTTTAGTAATAAGTTTAATGGTAATCTTAGGGAAACTTAAATGGCAAAAAAAAAAAAAAGAAATCTAAGCGTCAACTAAATAAGTGGTTCTCAACCACGTTCCTGAAGGACCACCAGCACTGCATGTTTTGGAAGTCTCCTTTGTCACACCCATTTTAGTTCATTCGGTCTCTGCTAAAGAGCTGATGATCTGAATCAGGTGTGTTTGGTTAAGGAGACATGGAAAATGTGCAGAGCTGGTGGTCCTCTAGCAACGTAGTTCAGAAACACTAAACTAAATGAACGTATGGCGGTCATTAAGTATCCCCCCTTAATTATCTAAGTGTACTCTTAAGCAACCATTTCTTAATGTAAAGGTCAGGACACAAGAACTAGCATTGATGAAAATCAACTATGTTGTCGCCTTGTGTTGACCACGTCTGGTCCCATCTGGACCAAAAAGCTGTGTGAACCCACCAAGGGGATGGCAGCAGACTGAAACCAGGAAAACCATGTTCTGCTCCTGCATGAAAGATTGGCTGAAATCGACTACTACTCGAGTATGAACTACATTTGAATTTACTACTCAACTGTTAGAAAAGTATGTTCTATATACTATGAATGTGAGTAGTATGAATGTAATTCGGACATACTACATCCGCCATTTTGTTATGATGTCATTTGTCATCACATCTGATCCCATTTGGACCAAAAAGCTGTGTGTGAACACACCAAGGGGATGGCAGCAGACTGAAACCAGAGCACATTTTCTGCTCCTGCATGAGAGGATGTATCTTTCTGTTCCCGCAGGTGGCAGTAATGTTTTTTCTCATTCCACAAAGGGAAACTTGAACATGAGATGCACATAGACAAAGCGTAAACAAAGCAGCGTTTATTACCATTATCACAGTAATTCTCACTCACTACAGAGGGATTAGCTTGTGGAAATATGTCAGATGATCTAATAATCCATATTGTTTGCAAATATTTGAGAAATATAGTGGAATTACAGCCAGTTACTGTGTCTTCTCTTTTTGTCTTGAATCGTTTGCTTGGTTTTGTTAGTTTTTGTTCTTGTGCTCTGATTCGTTGCTGAATAACCAATCAGATCGCTCTCTTTCGCAGATGCCAATTCTACATGCTGAACTGTTTAAACAACTCACTCCAAAGTTAACTTAAAGAGAGGTGACATGTGAAACACATCAAACAAACTAGCAGGACCAATGTTGACCAACGGCCCGATGCTGCCCAACAGTTGACCATCGACTTGGTGTGTCCCAGCCTATAGGGATCAAAACATCTCCCTTAAGTAGACTTAAACTATATATACTGCAAAATATATACTGTAAAATCATTTTAAAAAATGCAGCAATTATTTGTGCAAATAAGTAATTGATGGGTTCTAGCAACTTTAGAGTTTTTTTTCCTTTTGTGTATTCATCTAAATCAATGTTTCTCAACCACGTTCCTGAAGGATCACCGACACTGCATGATTTGGATGTCTCCTTTGTCTGTCAGACCCATTACAGGTCTTTCAGTCTCTGCTAATGAACTGATGATCTGATTCAGGTGTGTTTGGTTAAGAAGACATGGAATATGTGCAGAGCTGGTGGTAGGTGGTATGTGCAGGGAGGAATGTGATTGAGAAACACTGAACTTAACCACAGGTGTCAAACTCTTGGAAGGCCACAGGTCTGCAGAGTTTAGCTTTAACCTTAATTAAACACACCTGATCAAACTAATTGAGTCCTTCAGACCTGTTTGAAACCTAAAGGTAAGTGTGTTGGAGCAGGGTTGGATCTAATCTCCAGGAACTGAGTTTGACAGCCCTGTTTCTAAAAGAATAGTTCATTCTATGTTCAGTTTGGTTTATGCTTTTGGTTTTCTGCAATGATATTTGTAGCAAAATATATTAATACAACTGCGGTTTTAGTAAAGGTTGGCTTTGGGGTTTGCCATGTTCCTTTTCTGTCAAATGCTGTAACTATAGCAACTGCTGCCCTCATTGCTATATGTTGGCAGAAACTACAGCAAAACACTTAATGACTAGGCCTTTACGGAATCTGCACCCACAGAAATCTGCAGAAAAACATATTTTGAGCCCATCATTCAATCTATAATTTCCTTTCCCTGTAAATGAGTACAAATATATATTTTTATGATTAAAATATATGCGCATCGATGAGTTTATTTTGTAATTTCAGTAATATTATTGACTAATGTGCAAATGTTTAGATGTTATTGTACAATAACATTTTTAAAGTAATATTTTCTGCATTTTAGTGGATGTATTATGAGGGAGTTTACCAAACGAGTGCTTCTAACTGGATTTACATTGTAAACCTTCAATAAAATGTAAGACTTTATTTTGTTTTTAATTTATATGCTGAGCTTTCAGCTCCTGTACACTCAAAATCTGCATAAATCCACAAATTTTATTTATTTTTTTCTACGCTAGCGAATAAATTCACAGATTGTGTCTGGCCCTAGTAGACACTTAAGTAAGTTATGCCGAGTTCAGACTGCATGATTTTAGCACCGATTTTGACTTACCAACAGGTTTTGAGAAATTACAGACAAATGCCTGAAATCATAGGCAAATCGGTGATCATTCACGTGAGCAACAATCACACAGTGTGAACTATCAAAGACGCGATCTGAGAGAGTCGACCGATGAGTTACCAACACCCATGAGATATTTGGCACGCTAAATATCTGGACATGTCAGCGATTCAAAATCATGCTGTGTGAAATGTGTTCTGATTGAAAGTAACATCGGTGATTACCTACAGCCAATGAAAGAGCAGCATCCACTAGTATAGTAAAAACTAGTGGAAATTTGACAGGAGCACCTGTGTCTATTTGACATGTCATCTGAGCAATACCACAACTGGGTCAAAAAAGAAAAAAGTTGAAGAGAAACATCTGTGACGCAAATACTTTGAAAATCGTGCAGTCTGAACTCGGCATTAAGAAGTTTATTGCCTTGATAGCCAGACCCTGGCCTTGTATTACAAGGTTTTATTTCATCACATACCCATTATTTTTACAAAATCCACCTAAATCCACAAGTGAGTAGCTACATATGTAGAGTTCAGATGCAAAAACATGTTATTTCACTTTAAAGGCAATGAAAAGAACTTATTCCTCACTATAAAAGTAAAATTACTGAGCCTATACACACAGGAGTCAGAGAAAACTGCTAATTTTAGAAGAAAATATCAAATGGCATTCAGAAGGTTTTGCATCAAAACTCTTCATATAGCCTTGGGATGTTTTGTGAATAGGGCACCAGATGACAAACGACAACAGACCTTGGCTCCCCCAGACTGCAGCAGTCGTCTGAATCCAGCCTCTCTGGCCTGGTCAATATTCAGCATCACAATCCAGCCGCCAAACGCTCCCTGCACATCAACAGCATTAGGCTCTGAACAAATGAACTTGAATCCTCATCCGGGCCAAGCATGTGTATGCGTACCTCCTTGTTTGAGCAGCCTGGTAGTAGTGTTTTCCTCCATCGCATGGCAGCCAGTGCCAGTCTTTTTTGCTGAGAGTTGATGGATGGCAAAGCTTCCAGTATAGAGCTGCTGCCCCACTCGTACTGATCCTCCTAACACACAACCAGGACATCAGAGACTGTGACAGAAGAATTGCTAATCACAAACACAGACACACACCTGTATGAAGTGCCCTTCTGAACGGCAGGCCTCCAGGTACGAGCGGTGGAGGATCCACTTGCCCGCTGCCATAGCGGCCAGATACTTCTCATTCCTCAGAGGATGACCCACAATCACATGAGTGCAGCTTGGGTCAAAACTCTGCTTTTCCAGCACAACACCACCTGCACGAATACATGATGCATCAATTAAAATTGTCATAACAATGAATTAAAATTAAATGAACATTCCCACAATAAAAATACTAATTTAGCACCCCTGCATTCTTTAATATCATTATGCTCCATTTGTTTTAGTACAATCATTATGAAGAAGTTCCCAAAGACATGGTGGTCTGGAACCTGACAAGAGCCTAATAATACAGAGTGTAATTATAAAACAAATTAAAAGCTAATTTAGAAAGTATGTAGATTTACAAGTACATAACAACAAAAAATGCAGTCAGGTACACAGAGGTTTTCAACAGGTCTTATAAGGGTAAATTTACGACTTTTAAAGATCCCATGAAATTAAAGTTTTGTAGATGTTAGTATCAGTATTATCAGTTTTTAGGCTATAAACTAATGCGCACTGAAACAATGACAACATTCACGTTTAGAAGATATGAAACTGATGCAAACATGTAAAGCTTGTAGTTTGTCACTTCCGCCTAAATGAAACGATGGTTTTATTCACGTCATCTCATACTTCAGTTTCTCATCAAATTGTGACCAATCAAATGCTCTCTAGTACGTGACATGCCCCTCCCTTATCCAGACACTTCTCATTTGATGAGCTTGAGCTCAAGCACTCTCACTGGAAGAGCTGTGAAAAACCCCCGCTATTGGCTGTTTTTTTTAAGGGGAGGAGCCACACTATGTCCTACCCTCTCTTTAGGTTTCAGTTGAGAAAGTGTATTACCTAGCAAGCACATGAAGAGTTGTTTATAAAGTAAAAAGACAAACAAAATGATCTTGCTTACTTTAAAATTAATTTCACATAACGTACATTAAGGCTTGAATACTTCTGATTCAACAACTTGTAAATAATACCTTTTGATCAGACCCATATTTATATATAAACAAGTTGCTATGAATACAACTCTTCATGTGCTTCTTAGAGCGATGGAAAATGAAACGTTGCTCTTTTCTAGCATAATATAGCTGGGAACTATACTCTCATTCACACATCAATCAATGAACTTTGCTGTGGTACCATGGCTGCAGCAGACAAATGATATTAAGCAGTATGACAGAGCGTGTGGAGGTCAAAAATAGTACTAGTCTTAGTACACGATGTGACTACCGAAAAGTCAAGTTTTAAATAGAAAAATTAATAAAACTCTGGTCTTTTTTTTGTGAGATGCTAATGGTCTAATCCAGTTCAATGATCTATGCTAAGCTAAAAGTGCTCCCGATAGACCCAGAGTTCAGCTGAATGGATTCAAAAATGGTAAATCTCAACTGTTTAACTCTTTGGCACTGAGAATGAGCCTATTTAAAAACAATAATAAAAGTAGAGTGTTCCTTTAAATAAGTAGGGCAAACACTGAAGACTCCATTGCTGGTGTAAGCTAAGAAAATATTATAAACTATTACTTCAATGCTAATGAAGGACTACTGGGACATTCCAATCAAAGGAGGAGTCATCCTGGTGTGGCAGAGTTTCTCACAGCTCCAATACAGTCTCTGCCATTTATCTTACAGAAACCATGTGCTTTTCGCCATACACAATTCATCTGCTTGTGATCTTTTTTCATATAACTTTGTCATGTTTGGTGTCATTTGACAGTTTATGACTTCAGCATTGTAGTGATGAACCTAATAGAGACATTGATATCAATATACAATCAATTTACTATTGTTGAGTCATGGCCTGAGGAGAGTATGTTAATGTACCCCCACTTTATCTCCTCAACTTTGCTTTTACGTTCAGCTGGTTTTGGGGATTTTCATTCTACTGTCTGTATATTTAAACATGTAACTTGATAAACAACTTTACCTGCTTTAAGGCGTTGAGATTCTTTCTCTTTATCAATGATGATAACAACTTTAATGGATTAATTATAATGGAGTCAGATAAATAATTGATTTAAACACACCATCATTCAACTGCTTTGTTTTCAATTATTGGTTCAGAATAGCAGTGTAAGCTTCAAGCCTTACAGTGGTGATGATGATCCTCACTAAAGAAATTATGCTTTTGCTTCACTTTAAAATGAAACAATTGCACACAAAAATTAATGCCATTATCATATGAATTCGATCACTTACTTTATAAAGACATAATTCACAGAAAACCGACTTTTCTAGACCCATGGAAGAAGATGGGGAGAAAATATGAAATGGGTAACCTAGTAGAAAAAAATTAAAACAATTTGTTGCTTTGCGCTCTAACCAAGTTCCTCTATGAGATGGCTGTAGTCGATGCGTTCCTGTGGATTCAATGACGAAAGCAAGAACCGTGGAGGATCCTTCTTCAGCTCTTCCTCTTCATCTTCAATCTGGTCACAAAAGACAACGTTAGATCATATTGAAAATGTAAGCTACAACATCTATTGATATTTGAGCATGTACCCGTGGAAGAGGAAGGGCTGCAGTCTTAGAGATTGGGAAAGCAATACTCGGTGCTTCAGGCGTTTTAGGGTTGTGCAGTGTGTCAACTCGAGATGAGGTCACCTTTGGCTTCAGCTGCGCATCGATGACTTCAAACGCGGCTGGAAAGGGTCAGAAAATATTAATTAGAACATATACTTCAAATTAATTACAATTTAAAATATATTGAAATATAAAATAATACATTTCAACACTATTTCACTATTTAGTGTTTTTTAAATTCATAATAGAATTGGTGTGAACACATCAAAACTGAAAGTAACATTAGGACACCTCTCCCATAATACAGTAGGTATGCTAACATCAAAATATAATAGAAGTCACACTAATGCCAACTAGTGGTACAACCAGACAATTCAACAAACTGTGTTAATTTCACTTAAAGGTTAAACATGTTTTGTGACTTTTTATTTGAAGGGAGAATTACCAAAATGGCTCTTTTGGTCGCTAAAGTTGATGACCCCTGGCCCAGTCCTATGTTCATGTATGAAAGTTATTTAAATTGGTTTCTCATACCCATTTCAACCAGTTCAGAGTCAGTCATGGAGTCTCTGCCATTGGCCGTGTGTGGCGGTGGAACGAGTGTGAGGGTTTCAGAGTGTTGAGAGGGGCTGCCAGGCCACTGCAGGTTATCAGCCAGTTTAGCTCTCTCTTCTCGTGCTGTGGGGTCATCCCAAACAATCTGCTCACTCTGGGACGGCTCTGTGTTCAGGTCCACAGATACCTGACGTGACATCCTGCCAAACACACAATCTTTCAACATTCAGGTTTCACCAAATTTAAGATTTTTAATACATTTCAAGACCATTATGAATAGAATTTCACTTATACAGGACTAAACACTAAGGATTTTTTTTCTAATGGTTAGTGGAAAAGAATTGTAATTGTCCCTTTTTCCCTTGTAATAAGGTGGCGCAAATGACTCTATTTGCGCGAATGAATCAGCGCGAATTGAGCATTTTGCGTGTTTGATGTGCTTAAAGTGCAAATTGCACATATTGCTTAATTTGGAACATCAGAACTTTTGCGGACCAATCAGGAGCTTGCTCTTGTAGAGGCGTGATTATGACGTAGTGCCTGTTGTTGGTGTCCTGAAGCGAAATCCTCCTGCCTACACCGGACAACAGCTCATCAAACTGGGCTCTGTTCAGTCAGAAGCACCGCTAAAAGCATCATCCAGGTATAGTTTCTAGAGGAGTAGATTTGTTCAGACATGCCGCCCGAACGAATCTACGCTGTTTTTCAGCCTTCCTAAAGCACATAAAGCACAGCCATTCTCTCAATAAAATCCATGTTAGCGCTTTAGCAATGAAACTGAAGCAAATCCACATCTATTGTGAAGTGAATTTCACACACAAATGAAGCCAGTAAACTCAAAATGTTCATGCGTCTATTTATGCGCAAACAGCACAATTTATTCGCACAAGCCACATCTGGTATGAACACAGCATAAGACTTTAAGGCCTAAATTTAGTTTTGGAAAGTTAAGATACTTTAGGACCCACAAACACCCTGAACCAGCTGATGCAAATCCACCGAAATAATCAAAAACATCCTCTGTTTACATTCTCTACTGAACAACTGGAAAATATGTATTCTCTCAGGTGGTAACAGCTTTAAGACAATAAAAAGACCAAACAGAGTGTTCTGTGAAGTCTTTAAGTTTTTATACCGTAGGGCTTCTAAATTGCGGCTTCGTCTGCTCATTCGTCCCAGGCTGTCTGGGGTGTGGGGTGAGTCCAGCCCCCCTGAGCCTGTCCTGACCAACCGCGAGGAGCCTCGACTACCGCTGGTCAGTTTAGTGGCAGACATGATCTCCTGAAGCTGCCTTTGAAGACTCTCTCTCATCTCCAGAGTTTCTGTGAGATCTGAGCGAGGCGGAAGAGAAGAAAATTAAAGAAAGAGTGAATTGACTTTAGATCAGTCAGAGAGAGAGAGAGATATAATATATAAATCAAAGGCATGTCTTTAAAGATGACTCGCTTTTCTTATCTGTGCTGATGGCTTGATCTTTCTCGGGCTCTCCCACACTGCCTCGCTTAGGGGTTGAGATGTCTGTGATGTCATCATCAGGGCCAAACTTTAAAAATAAAAAATAAATATATACAAGTTACAACCTTTAATAAAAATGTAATTTGCTGGGATTGAAGAGTGTGGCATTGCGGTTATGAGTCATCACCCTGGTCTCTTCATTCTCAGTGAAGGCTCTCCGTCTGGTGCGGGGGGTGGCAGAAGGAGGTGATCTCTGAGTGGAATCTGCCATCTGACTCATGGTGAGGCTCATTTTGGGATTGAATGTAAAAGGGTAGAGCGACTCCGACACGTGCTTCTGCTCATCTGCACACTGGAAAAGGTACTACTGTTAAATTATTTATTTTCAAATTTTAATGTCCATCATTAGGCAAGGCAAGTTTATTTAAACAGCAAATTTCATACACAATGGCAATTGAATGTGCCTTACATGAACAAGAATAAAAGAAACAAAAAATACAAGCAGAAAAAAAAACAACAAAGAATAAAAATAATTAAAAGCAGATTAAAATGTTTTAAATAGGTTTTAAAAGAATAAAAAATAGATGCAAGACATTATAGTGCGATCTGTCGGATGTAGCACAGTGCTCATTCAGTAAAGGCCCAGCTAAACAGATGTGTTTTAAGTCTTGATTTGAATGTGCCTTGATTTGAATGTATTAGTTAAATATCTTATGTTTATGTTATACTTCATATTTATTCCTCATCATGATTTGAGATGCCAACTACACTTATATTTCACACACAATGTCTACATTTAGGTGCATATACATAATATTTACATACTTTCATAATGTTTACAATCATGCACACCTGGGGTCTGTTCTTCCTACGTGGATTACAGTACTCTTATAGTAGTTATATACACTTGGGAAAATAGTAAAATAAATAGTAAAAAAAAAAAAATACAAATAAAAAATATATAAATAAAACTTATGCAATCTTCACTTCGAAATAAAAGTACAAAAACTGTCACGGGGTGGTTCTCCCCAAGGGTTTCAAAGAGAACATATATTAATATGGACTTTTTAGCTACAAACGCGTACTTTAAGGTACCGACCCAGCTTTAGTACAATTTTTGTATGAAAATAGACAATATTCGACTGGTTTTTTTTTTTTTTTTTAAAGGAATAATAATAATGCAGTCATGTACATGTTTTGACAGCTAATATGCCGGTGATTTGATGCTTCACAAAAGTTGCAGACATCTTTACCGATATCAAAATGCTTTTTTGATGCTAAATTAATTTAAACAGCCAGTTATTCTTTACGCCGATTAAGAAACTTGAATAGGCCTAGGCTACTTTAATAAAGAAAATCCACTCTAAATGTAAAACTAAATAAATTGCTACATACTCTTGACACATGAAAGTGTAAAGCATGCAGCCCACAGCAAAGGTGGAAAGTTGTTGCGTATAATATTTAACAAACCGTTTACTACGAATTTTATGGAATTTTGCTCACATGGATAATTGAAAATGTGGATTGTCGTTGGATTGCTGATCATGGTTTCGAGGATCGATAGATCTGTCCTTCACAACACACGCAGCGATCTCAGATTAGTTCATCCAGACATTTTAATCTGATTTGCGAATTTGTTTGAAAAACCAAATTAGCCAGAGATCAGTTATCAAGATTAAAAGATCCAGGATCTGTCATCTTAGATCATTTAAGCGAGGTACGAAGAACCGACCCCTGTTGTTTTGTGGTATGTGTACTCTTTTTATGGTGTGAATAACAAATTAGGGGTTCATTTAGTGGTTTTGTCCATGCTAATTTTTTGGATACTTTTATTTACATTCAGAAAACATTTTGAAAATGTGTATGCACTTTCCCATCATCTAAGACTCAAAATGTATCTTTAATAATAGTAATAATTTAATAATATGCAACAGTAAACTTTTGTACGTTTAAAAATGAATAAACTCTTTGATATTGTGTAACAATGAGGTTGTTTTAAGTTTTTTAAACACTGATGAATCTTTAATGTGCATATATTCATTTAGTAACTTCATGTACGTACAGCCTGTAGCCAGTGTTGTGAAACTATATACAGTCCTCTCTCTTTGACAGCTCTGTATTCTTTACTGTTGTCTCCCACTTTACCCTGGTAGATGTAATGGGTGACCGAGTCATCACAAGACCATCTGAAACAGAGAGCATGACATTAGACCCCATCACTTTATCCTAAAACACATAACAGCATCTCAGCTGCCAATATAGATTTCTGGATTATTTATTTATTGCCACATCTGTGACCTACAGCAACCAGTAACAACAATTTCATACATCAATAAGATAACAGAAAAAGAAAACACTTCAAATTTGACATTAAAAACATTTAATATTATTTTTCACTTTGATATTTGGTATCTCTTCCTGGAGACAGATTTTTTTAAAACATCCAACAAAGTAATATAAGTATAATATCCTTCTGTAGTAGTCTTCAAAATGTCACATTCTAACAAAAGTGTTTCATGGTGAAGGAGGCTTCCTTGTGGATGCATGAAATTTTCCATTTAATGACTGACATTCGTATATAGAAATTTGGTGTGTACCTAAACTCTGCACCGAGAGAGGCGGCCACAGCATTGAGTTCACTCTGTTTCTTGCTTAATTTCTTGCTCACACACACCACCACCCCACTGAGAGGAGCCTTCTGCTCCACCTGCACAACAGACACACCTGTAAATATCTGCATTCAGACAGATGTAATGAGTATATATATATGTGAGTGTATGTACCTCAGGTTCGGGATCTTTTCCCAGCTGTGGACTGGCTGTAATGGCTGCGAGGTTGGTGACGTGACTGCGGTTGCTGTTGGCAACGGCAGCTTTAAGGTTCCTCTCGATGACCTCTGACAGAGGTGTCTCCACCCCCTGACCTTGCTGGGATTTATTACCAGGAGTCTGTAAGTGGTCAAACACATCCTGCAACACAGATATATGGCAATATTACATAACTTGTTTTTCAGTTTTAGCCGATTAATTTGCAATCCTTTTTGATCTTTACAATTAAACAGGCTGGATTTGCAATAGCTGTTTCTTTCCAATTTATGTAAAAAAAAGCATTACTAGCATTGGCTAACCTTTTAGCATGTGGAATGTGTTTTATTGTTTAAGCATAGGGTTTATTTAATTGGGACCTATTATGCAAAAATCACTTTTATAAGGGGCTTAAACACAATTGTGTGGCAACAGTGTGTGAATATAGCCAGCCTCTATTGGTAAAGAAAAAAAAATCTATGTTTTATAATAACACTCGATAAAAACAGTCTGCAGAAACACGTTGATTGACTTTCTCCCTTTGTACTAATCATCAGATAAGGACAATCCTGCCCATTAGTGAAGATCTCTTTCATAAGCATAAACAGCCCTGAGTGAAAAGCAGCTGTCCACCATTACAACCATTACGCCATTCACATCGTACCTGCTGAAGATAATGTCAGTGACTAAGAGGCATTATAAATGTAGAGTTTTAGGATGTACAAATGAATTCAGGAGTCTTCATATACTACCTTCTTCTGAGACACTTAGGGTGCTTTCACACCTGTAGATCGATTGTTTTGTTCCGAAACAGGGATTAAACTTGTTACAATGTTGCTTTTTGTCCTTGGTGCAGTTCGCTTGCACACGGCAAAGTTTCTAAAAGGACCAAAATAGTTCAAACAAGTCACATGCGAGTAATTCACATTGGTCAGAGTTCCACGGTTTATTTTTCATAATCCAGCTCAGCGGTCATGCATTGTTATTTTAGGTTGTGACGATGTGAAATAAAACATAAGTGAAAAGGTGTGGTTTAATTTTGAATGGCGACACACACAGACATCACCAAATGTAAATCAGAGGTAAGACTTTCTCATACATAGCTGTTGGCTAGAATTATGCATTATAGGCTTTACATTATAGGGAGAAATAACATATAAACCGAGACTGCAGTTCAGTCAATCTTCCTAAAGGATAAACAGCTCTCGTTAATATTTCATCATGCTTTCACTTTAGTATTTGATATGAAACGCACATTTACCAGTAAGAATCTCGCCATACTCATCATTCTCTCTTCTTATATAGCCTAAACGCCTATTACATACCATACACTGTGATATAGCCTGGTTCATTAGTTCGTTGGATCATATTGCATTCTTACTACAACAGATCCGCTCCAGAGTTTGTTTTAACCAAGCCGAGATGATTGTTTTGGCGCAGATCAGAGTCAGATTGTGGTGTTCACATATGCCAAATGAACCAAGTTAAGGAGGCAAAAGCGCCAGGTTCTGAAACAATGGCTAGGCGTGAAAGCACCCTTATTTTGATGTTTTCAGTTTTTCAAAGAGATAATGTTAGTCCTGTTGTGAATCTGCCACTATGCTGACACATAGGCGTTTATAGCTCCACCCTCTTTTGAAAAGAGCACATTTGAACTTAAAGTGACAGTCTTCAAAATGGCACAATTTAGATCAAAGTCTAAAAGGGGCAGTTTCAAAGAGTTATACAAAATAAAACAACAAAATCAAACAACGCTATTCTAGAAAACAGCACCTACGCGTTTCGGCAACTTCATCAGGGTAACCATGTAAATAAAGGCTTTTTAATTTTTTCACTTACTTTTCAAGTGCCTTGGATTTATGATTTTGTTGTTTATCTTTATGAATGCCTTACCTAAAAAGCACCAGCACATTAACTACCCCTGAAGCACTTTTAGGTTTGATTTTGGAGTTATACAAAATTATTTAGGGGGAATTTTGAACTGAAACTTCTCACAACCATTCTAGTGACATCAGCGACTTTTTACATTTACATTTTGTAAAAAAGGGCATAATAGGTCCCCTTTATAGTTTATAAATACTGACCAGACATTGATTTTAAATGTTGTTTCTGATAATGTAACAAACCATGAGGCATGAGGATATTTTTAACCCTTAAAAAAAAAACATTTTCTTGACATTCCTTTCCAATTCTAGATCACCTTTGTGTTAAACGATGGTCCAAAGAGTTTGTCTCTGCTTAGGAAGCGAGAGGGAGTATCTAGATGGAGAGATAAGTCTTTCTGCTGGGCTTCTTTGGCCTCTTCCTGTCCTGGTGTGGCCACCTTAGCCTGCTCCTCATCTCCCTGCTTCAGCTTCCTGACCGCTGAGCGGACAGTGCGGCTCTGAAAGCGAGCCGTATCCAGAGGGGTGATAGCGTCACTATTTTGTGGGCCCAGTAAGGGTAGCTCTGGTGAGCGCTGATGGAAGCGCAGTGGTGGAGGATCTTTCTGAGATGCTCCAACAAAACTGTCTTCTGTTCTCTCTGTAAGAAACCGAGGATTTGATATTTTAAGCTTATAATGTTCTCTTTAATTCATTAAAGACTTCCAAATGGAAAAATTGCATTTGATTAAACAATTTTACTTCTGTCTGACCTGGGGAAGGTGGCAGGTCAACCAGATATCGGCCTTCATCCACACGTTTCCCCGTTCTGGCAGATTCTAAAACCCAGCGAATTGTGACTGCAGGCAGACCCCACTTCTGAGCTGCCTGGTACTTGGTGCCCTCAGATGTCTGGAGAACCAAATGTGTGCTGGCCAACATTCCCTTCCTCTGATTAGCAGTCCGGACAAAGTAATCCTGGACACTTCAGACAGATGTGCAGGGGAGAGAAGTGAGAAAGTATTCAGTTCAGTTTTGGATAGGAATGATTAGAATTCTAAATTTAAAATTTTTTATTGCAGATTAAAAGACTTCTGGGACAAAAAAAATTAACAAATAAAATAAAATAATAAATATAAATTTAAATATACAATAAAATGTAAATAAAAAAATTATAACGATAATACAATATTTAAATTAAAGATAAAATAAAAAATAAATACATAAATATATGTAATATATACATTTTTAATACAATTTCAATTTAAGATAAAACGGTTATAATTTTAAAGCGGAAATCTGCCTGGAAAATACAAAACAACGGTTTAACTGATAAAATTAGTTAACTTACTACAAAAAATACCTCTAAAGTATTTATTAATCCTAGTTGAATGTAAAATTCTTCATTTATTAATAAATTATTGAACATAAAACTTGTATCTCTTTACTATTTAATGGACCTGAGCTAACTTAACCAATGGACAGCCCTATGCGAATTACGAACAAAGATAAATAAATATTGTAATAAATGTATCACTTATTGTTATATTAGTTACCATAAATTTATAAATCTCATCTAACAGTACATCATCCAAGCTAGTGGTTTTAATTGATGAATCATAGACTACATTACTGAGAACGTCAGTTTCACAATGAAGCTGCTTGTGAGCTTGAATTTTCAGGAAACTGCCTAGAAGATGAGGGCAACAAACAGAAGGTCTCACCTCGCTCCCAGGTGTTCGGCGAGCTGAATGAGTGATTCTCTCTCAGCTCCAGTGAACTGACTGACAGACAGCACACAGTCTTTAAGAGGAGAGAAGCCTTCTCTCACTGCCACTGGAGTGAATAGAGGATGAGAGGGCAGCGGCAACACACACTGCTGCTCCACACACATGGCCTTCAACATACACAATCATGGGTTAGTAGCAATAAAAAGGCATCACAAAAAACATGTCTGTACAAGGCTTCTGCAAGTATAAAATTTTCTTGTTGCGATTAATAGCTGAAGCTTTTATCAAGATATATACCAGGGCTTTCTCAAAGTCCGGTCTACAGAGAGAATTAAATCTAGACCCACCTCCATTTCATATTTCAAGAGCACTAAGTGTGTGTAAAGGATTAAAAGTGTGGATTTACTGATTTGAAAAACGTGTTAAATTTATAATGTGGTTATACATGACATGCAGTCAGCGAATGATGTAATCGGGGCGACACATCATTGCAGTGAGTATTTAGGATGGGTGAGGATGTCAGTTTTCATAAAATAATTTTTACAAACCTTCATTTTGCTCCAGCAAAAAACTGTTCTGTTTGATTTGTACTGAGAAATTGAAACCAAGAAACAAACATTTAGGCCATTGATAGAATACAGATAAGTGCCCATTTATCACATTTTGCCACTTTTACACTTAGTGTATTTTTAACCCTTGTGTATTGTTCAAATTGACTACCCTTTCGTTATGTTCATGGCTGTTTTTGCTCCATTAACTTCCATTATGACAACATTTTTTGATTGCAAAGCCATGACACCAAATAATCATGCATTCTTGATTGTTGGTGGTTTTCTCTGTTGGGAAAACGTACAATTTGTAATTTGTACAATTGATCATCAGTTGGCACCATTAACCCTTTAGATAGAACTGTGCAAAAGAGTTTTTCTAGCTTTAATGGAGTTCTATGGAGTAAAAACAGCAAATTATAGTGTGCGTGCACATACATACAGTTAATATGTTCTGAAAGCTTATTTTGGTTTTCTCAGACATATCCAGGTAAGTGCGCAAACGTCTCTCTCACACACACACACACACACTATACTCCAAAACACAGCCAGAAACAAAGCTATTTTTGCACTGCAACTGATAATCAACAGTAAGAATTACTAATGTTACCTCTTCCCAACAGGGAGAACCACCAACAATGAAAAATGCATGATAATACGGTGTCATAACTTGTAATCACAAAATGTTGTTATAATGGAGGTCAATGGAGCAAAAACAGCCTCTAACATACATTTGAGTGTGTTGTTGAGACATTTTCAAAACATTTTACCAAAATATGTGTCAAAATAAGATTTGTCACCAAAAATCATTCCATTTGCTGAAACTGATAAAGTTGTGGCCAACATAAGATTTAAAATTAGGGCTGCACAATATATGGTTTCAGCATCAATATCGCAATGTGTTCATTCACAATAGTCACATCGCAGGATATGCAATGTTGAGTTAATATTTTGTTATATAATATATTAGCATTTTCATGTGTTTATGGGGCCTGTGACTGTATAATGATTTTAAAAGCATTTAGGGATAAGACATTGTACCATTTGTAACTTTAATAATGATTCATTTTATTGAATTATTTTTATCATACAATTACCTGAATACTGTTAGACTCGAAAAACGATAAAACATTGTTTTCTTCAATTGAATCTTTTTTGTTGTATTTATCTATGCTTGTAGATGGTTTATTATATTTTATTAAGATGCACTTCTCCATAAAATCATCCCATTTAATCTAAAATTATTCATTCTTTCCAAAGAGATATCAAGTCATCTGGTGAAATGGTATTCATATCGCAATATACACTACCTGACAAAAGTCTTGTCGCCTATCCAAGTTTTAGGAACAACAAATAATAACTTGACTTCTAGTTGACCATTTGGTATCAGAAGTGGCTTAAATAAAAGGCAAAGGGTTCTAGATTCTGCTTTTTTTACCAAAATAAAATATGATCATGCTCAAATTACTCAAATAACTTATTAATATAGTCATCTAGAATGGCAAAGAAAGTGTTCTTGCAGGACTCCCAGAGTTCATCAAGATTCTTTGGATTCATCTCCAATGCCTCCTCCTTCCCCCAGACATGCTCAATAATGTTTATGTAAAAAACCCCAGACATGCTCAATAATGTTCATGTAAAATACCCCAGACATGCTCAATAATGTTCATGTCTAGTGACTGAGCTGGCCAATCCTTGACCTTCTTTGCTTTCAGGAACTTTGATGTGGAGGCTGAAGTCTGAGAAGGAGCACTATCTTGCTGAAGAATTTGCCCTCTCCTGTGGCATGTAATGTAATGGGCATCACAAATGTCTTGATACATCAGGCAGTTGATGTTGCCATCCACTCTGCAGATCTCTTGCACGCCCCCATACTGAATGTAACCCTAATCCATGATTTTTCCTTCACCAAACTTGACTGATTTCTGTGAGAATCTTGGTCCATGCGGGTTCCAATAGGTCTTCTAAAGTATTTGTGATGATTGGGATGCATTTCAACAGATCAACAAAATCTACCTTCTGCCACTTTTCCAAATGTTCAACTAGAAGTCAAGTAATTGTTCGTTGCTCTTACAACTGGGATCGACGACAAAACATTTGTCAGGTTGTGTATATTGCAGAATAACAAAATATTGCAACGTTAGATTTTCCCAATATTGTGCAGCCCTACTCAAAATCACAGCAGGGTGGATGAAAACATCCCCAACAGCAAACAAGTGTTAAATGGGGAATTTTTTAAATAGGGATTTTTTTAAATAGCTGTTTTATGCATGTGCATGCTCATTAAAATCTAATTTTGTCGTAACCAATTTTTCCAGACCTTTGACATTGATGAAAATTCTGATTTTGACCTTTTGAATTGAGACTTTGAGAACCCCTGATATACACTTTTATCACAAACTTTAACAAAAAAAAAATAATCAAAAAAATGTTTGGTGTATATACAGTACATGTTCAGAGAAAATAAATGTTTCAAGCAAATTAAACTGCAAAAGAATGATAAAGTACAATAGGTAACACTTTGCAATAAATTATCATTGGTAAACATTAGTTAACGCATTAAAATCAACAGTTAGAAATAGCCATATTGTAGTTTTATGTTAGAGTTAATAAAAAAATACAATTAAATAAACTTTCTTTAGTCTATGCCCAAGGTCTTGAAGACATTGAATCAAAACGTTCATGTTTTATATCTCCAAAGAATGTAAAATAAAGAAATATAAAGCAATTATTTAGCAAGTACAGATCATGACCTTTTGAATTAGACTATGCATAAACTAAAACATGTCATGCTTACCAGCCAGGTATCTGTGGCAACCTCATCTACTGTTGCCTCCACGTCACAGCCCAGCAGCGGCACGATGGCATAATGCGCCACTGCTCTCGATCGGCCGACCAAAATCTTCCCAGCGTTCTCCATGACTAGCTCCGACAGCTGGGCTTCAGCCTCAGCTCCGAATCCAACCAAGATGAAACGCTTGCCTGAAAACAGGCCACCCTCTGAGGCTTCAGCCAAGGTGGAGTCCTTCCCTGCAGCTGGAGGATCTGGAAGTAAAACGCTCTGCCTGCTGCTGGTACAGTCAGTGTCCTGAGGAAGCTCCACTACAGGAAAGACAGGCAGAGATGAGTGGACGAGTTGGACAGGAGTAGACTGATGAAAGATTTATCAACTCACCCACAGTCTGGTCGTTCCCCATGTACTGGGAGAGCAGGTCATCCTCTGCTCTGGACTGTCGGGCTGGACTAGGGGCAGGAGGTGGAGCTACAGACGTTCTGGAGGCACGAGGGGCAGCTTTGTGAAGAGCAGGTACATTAACAGCGACTGGGGCTGGAGGCAGGAACGAGGAGTGGAAGTAGCCATCCTCAGGGAGCAAGGAACCATGTGAAAAACTGTCTAGGAGCCACTGCACAGTCACTATATGAGGTCTGAGGAGGAAAGACATAGCTGAGAACCACATTTGAATTGTTTAAACTGCACCAAATTTTGGCCTAGGACACCAATTTGAAGCGTTTTTACACCAGGCTTTTTTAGATGATGTGTTTTAGAACTTTTCCCTTAGTTTAGGCATAAATGCACATGACAGTCACACTTGGGTCTCCACAATCAACTTGTGGCTGCCTAAATAAGGGGGACAAACCTGACTAATAACAAACTCTGAAGTCGTTAAATTGTGGTATAAAGGGAATCCAACCCTGTGGGCTAGTAACCAATCAGTATCATAATTCATAATACAAGATGAAGCATCATTAGCACAGTACTAACTTTTTGCCGCTGTAAAATGAAAAGCACCTTTAATTCAAGTGCTATACAGCTATAGATATTTAGACAACGCACAAAACATCTAAAGAAGAGTTTATTTGAATGACAAGTATGATTACCTTGGATATAATATCACAATATTGTAATTACTGCTCTAATATACTCATTCATTCATTTTCCTTCGGCTTAGTCACTTTATTCATCAGGGGTCGCCACAGCGGAATGAACCACCAACTTATCCAGCATGTGTTTTACACAGCGGATGCCCTTCCAGCTGCAACCCAGTACTGGGAAACATCCATTTACACACACTACAGCCAATTTGGTTTATGCAATTCACCTGTAGCGCATGTCTTTGGACTGTGGGGAAAACCAAAGCACCCGGAGGAAACCCACGCCAACACGGGGAGAACATGCAAACTCCACAAAGAAATGCCCAGCCGGGACTCAAACCAGCAACCTTCTTGCTGTGAGGCAACAGTGCTAACTACTGAGCAACCATGTCGCCTGCTCTAAAATATGTTCTTTTTAAATGTCTGGGTAAAAAAAAAAAAAACTTTTTCCCCATTGAACACAATATATTTCATGTTAAGAAACAGTTCAAATATTTTGGAACAGTAAACATGTCAGGTTAAATAATTCAAATAAATCATTGACTTCTGCTATCTTCATTAGTTTCAAAAACACAGATTTCTTTACAACTTGAAAAGACATATTTGGATATTTTATTTTCTTTGAGTATAAAGTAAGCCACTGCACTGTTCTGGTCTATAGCATGCTGGAATGTTGGTATATAATCGATTTGTTTTTCAAATGTTGGCTGAATCATGGGCTGACCAGTAGCTTTTGATGTGGAGGGTCCTTTTCTGAAGGAGATATTGTTGCCCTAAAACACTAAATAAAATAGTTTTAAAAACACATAAAAAAACCCAAAACGTACATATACAGTAGGAACGATAAAACAATTATTTTTGTGGTTTTAAAACCTTGACTTTTACAAACTGCGGTAAACCTTGAAACCGGTTATCATCCCATGCCTAGTCCTGATAACAATAAATATCACAATACGATATCATATCATATCATAAGATACTATTTCATATCATATCATTAGATATAACAAAAAGCATCTATAATTGATGTGCTATATAGCTACAGGTATTTAGATAACACCCAAAGCATCAAAAGATAGGAAGGGTTCATTTGAATGACATGTACAATACATATTCACAGCAACCTTGACCCATATTCACAAAACATTTGACCGTATTACTAAGAGTTTCCTTAAATAACAGTTAAACTTAAGCTAGTTATCTCTTAACCCTTTGATGGCCCACTACCAAACGGTTGACCATGTTTTTACTGTTTTAAATAATGCCTGTTAAAGTCAATTAAAGAATGACTGTTTTAAATAATAGTTTACACACACACACACACACACACAGCATTGTTGGTTTATAAAAATGAAATCAAACAAACATCTGTTGCACTACTACACTTGATTTTGGTTTTATTGTAAAAAAAAAAAAACAAAAACAAAAAAACAAAAAAACATGAAAAATGAAAATCTGAAATATATGGCACATACAAAAAAAAAAAAAATAGTATTTAAAAATGTTTTATTAAAATAAAATAAATGCTCTTACACTTCATATTTTCAGATTTTTCAGTGTATTAAGTACGGTACTTTTACCACAAACCAACATATCAACCATTTGGTAGAGGCTGATATTTTAGAAATTATGGGATGTGTTAAAAAAAATGCATTGAGTGTGTTAACTAGCAACATTAGGAGTTAAGAAATGCAATACAAACATTTTTTTTTGGTGGGGCAGTTAAAGGGTTAAAAGTTATTTTGATAGCTACTGAGACAAACTTTTACTAAAAATTATAGAGAAAATAAAAGGTTTTATGTTTTAATACATTTTAAAATGCACTTTAAAATCAAATTTGAAAACATTTCTTACTGTTTGAGAATTACTGTTACTTCTGTCATTAAGGCAATCATTTTTTTAAAAGCTCAATGTGGTCAAATGCATTTAAAATCTCAACATTTCACAGTAGATCGCCTGCAAAAGTCATTTTAGGTCCTCTTCCCTACTCCTAGTGCATCACTGGTTAAGGAGCTAAATTTAGCACTAAAAGGTTTTGTTAAATGCTCTTAGAACAAAAGCTTAGGTGTTAAATTTTGGATTTTCTCCTAAATTAACAAGTTACAAGCTACTTTTAGTGTTAGGATGTTTTGTACAGGGGCCTGAAGTCTAAATTGTGTTTTGGGGGCAAATAAAACCTGCAATTCAATAATTTAAAAAACAAACAAACAGATTTTTACTGACCTGTGAGTTGCGCTGTCAAGGAAGGCTTTAATTCCCTGGTCTACTTCTCCCATTATTATATGTGTGAGTTCTTGGCTGGGCTGGTTGAAGCGCAGACCTCCAGCAGAGTTCACCATTCGCCTCAGCTTCTCCAGTTTCTTTCCTGACAGGCCACACAGATATAACTAAAAGAAGAAAATAGGATGTGGATTCAGATCAGCAGAGGTAAAAATGCTCATTTTCAGGTCACACAATTGCAACGAGTTATCGTTTTAATCTAAACATTGCACCAAACATCTAACTATATACATACATGATATAGTTATACTAAAGATTAATTTTACCTTACAGCCATCCAGCAAGTCATCAACTCGACAGACGGTGATGTCAAATGAGTCGACTGGATCAGGCGTCTCTATGTGGCTGATTCCTGCTGTAGTGAGGGCCGTTTCATTGACATTAAGGCTGATGTTGGAGATATGACTCAATCCCAAAAGCGAGGGACCATCTGCATCAAACCATGACCATTAATGAAACCACTAAATCTACACTTGAAACAATAAAACTAGAATAAGTAAGAACTCATTTGTTCAGTTCATACTTCAATGTAGACAATACTCAAGTTAAAACTTTTGCAGTTTCCTTTTCTTCTTCCTTTTTTTATTTGTCTTAATCAAGATATTAAGAAAATATTAGTTACAAAAGGTTTATGTTTTTTGTTTTTTTTTAATTCTCTCTCACTAGAATCATTAAAAAAGTTACTAGACAATTAGTGGACAAGACTCTACATGGACACTACTGTTTCAAAGTCTGAGGTTGTTTATTTTTTTATGCTTCTGAAGTCTCTTATGCACACAAGGTTGCACTTATTGAACCAAAATTGCAGTAATAAAATGTTTTAAAAAATACTGTGCGACTGTTTCAAATTAAAAAAAAAACCAAAAAAACATTCAATTTGAATTTATTCATTCATTTTCCTTCGGCTTAGGGTGCTTTCACACTAGCACTTTTGGTCCGCACCCAAGTTCGTTTGACGTCAGAGTATGGTATCTTTAGCTAGTGTGAGCGATGTCTTCTGAACTTGGGAGCGCACCCGTGAACCGTACCCGAGTCCGTCTAAAAGAGGTGGTCTGGGGTACAGTTCGTGCAAACTCTGGTACAGTTCATTTCTGATATGAATACAATCATACCAAATAACGGAAGTGAACTGCCAACTGTACAACAAATTTTAGTTTTCATAATGTTCATTCATGTGTGTGTGTCTGGGTATCACCTACCCTGGCGACAAGCGGGACTGACCAAGTGCAAACAGTGATAATGTCTGCTTGTCTCCACCAAAAATGACTTCTGCAGACATTGCGTGATGTTCAGAACGTTTTTAATATTTTTTTGCGGCAGATAGATGCAAGAGGCTCTCTGTAAAAGCAGAACGACCGTGATATGCATACGGCGCTTTGCTTTCGTGGCCATCACCTAGCAACAGCTGTACACAAAACAGCAGCTTGATGACTCTAGAAGACAATGTGAACACAAACCAGCCGAGGGGGGACTATCGAACTTGGGTTCAGACCAGGCATTCGAACCAAGTGTAAAGGCACCCTTAGTCCCTTTATCAATCAGAGGCTGTCACAGCGGAATAAACCGCCAAATTATCCAGCATATATTTTACACAGCGGACGCCCTTCCAGCTGCAACCCAGTACTGGGAAACATCCATACACACTCACTCACGCACACACAATACATCCAATTTAGTTTATTCAATTCATCGCATGTCTTTGGACTGTGGGGGAAACTGGAGCACCCGGAGAAAACCCACACGAACACGGGGAGAACATGCAAACTCCACACAGAAATGCCAACTGTCCCAGCTGGGACTCGAACCAACAACCTTCTTGCTGTGAGGTGACAGTGCTAACCACTGAGCCACCGTGTCACCCTATTTAAATACACTCATTTTTAAAATGATTTCAGTGAGGAAAAAAGATACATTTAGAAATTTCTTTTAAATCATTTTTTGAAACAGAAACCTTTGTAACATTATTAATATCTTTATAATATCCTGATTAAGAGGAAAAAAAGAAACTGAAAAAAGGAAAGCTTATTGAAAAGTAATGTAGAAGTGCAACACAAACGATGACTCAAGCAAAACCATAAGAACATTTTTTGACTCCTCACCCTCTTTATTCCTGCTGTGTCCTGTAGGAGTGGAGGTGTTTGGTCTGCCAGACTTATCATCAGTTTTTCTCTTATCTCCACGCTCCACAGCATACCTGCTCTCATCCTGACAGAAGCCCTTCTCTATGCTGTCAAACAGCCAGTGCAGGGACACACAGTGCACGTTCCATTTACGGGCAAACTCATATTTCTGACCTGAAAAGCGACACACAACTTTAAAATAAAGCTAGAGTAAAGATGTATCCCGAAACAGTGTGATGAAGTCAAAAGAGAGCGTAGTCACCTGTGGGTTCATTGACAATGAGGTGAGTGCACTCATTCATCTTGAGCTGCCCTGTGTAGGTGGCTCCATTCTGATCACACAACCTCTGAACCTCTTTACGCTCCACAGTAGAAAGTCCCGTCACACACACTGTGCAGCCTTTCAGGACTGGACACAGATAATCCTCTGTATTCAGCTCAGAGTGATGGAAAACACTAAAGAAGGAACAATTATATTAAAGGGTTTTATTAGACAAGACATTAAAGTTTGTATGAAACCAAATAGTGACAGACTTTTGCTCTTATTATGATGAACTGTATATCTGAGTGAAACATTAAGTACATAAAAGATTTATTGGATCATTGCTGTTTATTTAGTTACATTTCATCAGAGAAGAGATGTAAATCATTTGTTCTAAACACTGCACCATTGAATGAAAAATAAGAACTGTACAATTTTATTTCAAAGTAGGTCTGATGACAAATCTTGGCTATCAGATATACAGTATATATCATATATTTAACTTTTTGCCATGCTGTTATTCACGATTCTGCCAGATTGCAGTCATCCAAATGATGAAAAGGTTTTTTTTACTGTAAACAATACATTTTGCGACACCACAAAATAAATAACATAAATAAAATATAAAACAAAACTATAGACCTTTAATTTCGACCAACAATTCGACCAATATTTGTTGTCATATTGAACAGTCCTAATTCATGGGCACTTTAAATAGCTCATTTGATCATGTAGTAAAGAGTTACCTGTCCTGAGACTTTTCCCAGCATGCTTTCACCCAGCTGGGTAATAGGATGGGCTTCCCAAGGCTTGCAGCCACCAGATATTTCTTACTTCCCACTTCACCTGCCACCAGGTGAGTAACAGACACGTTGAGATCCCGGTAGACCCGTCCACCCATCAGCTGGATAAGATCCATCACTTCACTCTACAAAACATAAAAGCTGATTATTTGTCATAACTGCACATGCAGATGTAACGGCATTCCAGTTTTACTTTATACGTTACAGGGCTTTTCACACTTGAAAGTTAACCTGGGTCATTCTAAACCCAGCTTAAATAGAATCCTAGGTTATCTCCATTCACAAACTGTCCATAAAAGTACTTGGTTAATTATTTATTGATTTAGATTTCACAGTGCAATCCTAAACCCTGTGTTAACGTCATAATTTTATATTTGCAGTGTCAGTGTAACAGATAAGCAGAAAGAGGCAAATTACCCGTATAGATAAAGATACTAGGTATGTGTATCCGGCATCTTGTTTATATACAGTAGTCAAAATTTGAAGTGGATCAAATTTTTTGTCAAAGTTAACCATTCTTGTCCTAGGACAACTTGGAAAAATATTTTTGATTCACTTTAAATGTTGACTACTCTATATACTGCTGAATGCTATCAATTTTGATCCTGAATGTACTTTACAGACTATAAAGATAAGAATGAAAATGTAAGAACATATCTTTACATCTTTACTCAAACTCACTCTTTAAATTATTATTTGACATTTTTCAGTCAACCACTAAAATGACTGAACTGTTTATATACAATGCATAGTGTTTCTATTACTGTTCAAAAGACTGTGTGAATATGAGGCATTTGATTGGCAGCTAAATATTTAGTGATAAGATTTTAGCACCACAGTTTCACACTAAATTTGTTAGGCACAGAAATTCACATTTAACACAGTAACATTTTATAAAACCAGGCAATAACACTACTTCCTATTAGGGATGGAACCTACTAGTCGACTGGTCGACTTTTTTGATTGACGTCAACTAGTCGCAGCGTGCATGATCACGTGATTTGACCTGAACTACATGGCAGCTTTACACATGAAGGTGGTTCACTAAATGAAACTGCCCTTGGATTACTTTTTAATTTTTAAAGAGTCAGCGTCAAAGAATCACGTGAACTTTGAGTGAACTTTAAATCATCAAACAGATGCCAGTTAGGTTGCGCCATGCCAAATACCCTAGTGCAGATGATAGCCAATCACGTTTACGCAACCCTGGAAAAGTAATGTAATTGGCTGTTGTCCTCTGCGAAGCTTAGATGCTGACATATTTTGTGAATGAACAGTGAACCGTGCATAAACCATGAAGTGCGCCGTGAACGCGGTGAAGATGTGCAGTGAGGAGACGTCTGATAACCAAGATGAGTCAGTAACTGCGAAAAATGCCCGGCTTGAGCAGGATTTTGAGCAGCTTTCTAGCGCGCACAATCATAGCGTAAAATATGCATCTGAGCAGGACTCTGTCAGTTTAATAAGGCTTAATGTTATAGCCTTTGTCTTTCGTGCACTATGTTGTTATGAAATAATTTCACATGAATCTGTGTGCTGACAATGTATGCATTACTCCTGCACTAAAATATCTTTTATTGTTATTTATTTAGCATTAAACTTAGCCCGGGTGCTAATGTTGCATTATTAACAAAATGAACAGTGTTGACAATGCATTTGTTTTACACTAAAATTTGTCATTGGTAATGTTGCATTGTTTTAGCAACGTGTTAAGAGCTGTTAAACAGCATGTGTATAT
This sequence comes from Danio choprae, assembly GCA_903798125.1. Classification (NCBI taxonomy): domain Eukaryota; kingdom Metazoa; phylum Chordata; class Actinopteri; order Cypriniformes; family Danionidae; genus Danio; species Danio choprae. The sequence continues at coordinate 5,283,571 of CAIGQW010055747.1, read as the reverse complement.
ATTTCCTGCAAATAAATAGCAAATTGTGGTGTGTTGCAAAATATATGCATCTTGTGTTTTACTTTGATAACATAAAAGTCGACTTTCAAAAATCTAAAGTCGTTCAACCCCTACTTCCTATTTAAAAGCATGAAGACTATTTTTATCCAGGTTATATGAAGTGTTTCAAACCCAGGTTTGAGTGCAGTGTGAAAGCCCTAATGTAAGAAAAGATGGACAACATAATCATATAATAGTACTGTTGATCATAGCTATTTCCCTTACCCTTGCATCTTTGTCGAGGTTAGTGCAGGAGACAGTGACATCAGCCATGGACATGTTATACACAGGCTGCTCTGCTTTGGGCACACATCTCTGCCTCTGCAGACAGAACAGCACTACTAGAGGACTCACAATCCTGCATCCCAGCTGCAAAAAAAGGAGAAAAAAGAAAACTGTTTAATATTATTTACTTTATTATTAAAGTTAGCAAGAAAGACCATTTTTAGAAGTGTTTTCCTATTGTGACATATCTGAGTGAAACTGCTTCTTAAACAAAGAGGGAAAGACTCTAGGGTGAGAGGTGATTTTGCCCTACAGAAATTTGTGGGAAATTAATTTGTGAAATAAAATTTACTTTACAATAAAAAAACTGAATTATTGAAATATATAAAGGCATAGGGCTACACAATAGTGGGTAAATTTGTGATTTGCAATATTGTTGTTGAGTATTGTGATAAAACTATTTCTTGCAATATAACATTTTCCCACAGAAATTCTATTTATAAATGGAATGACCATACTAAAATAAACAGGTAATAGCAGTTTTTTCTGATCTAATCAAATCTAATATAGGCTTAAAACAACAAAAAAAAAAAAAAAATCATCAATGTGGAAACATTTAGATTTTGGCTGTTGTCATTTTCTACTTCCAACATCAGTATTTATTTTTTGACTATGTTCTCATTTAGGCTAATCTGGCCCATAGGAGAACAGCACCTACTGGGGAGGCAGGTAAAAAGAAAGCAAGGCTCCATCTGATTGGTCAAATTTGAATAACCGATATGTAAAAATGCTTGGATCATAAATTGAACTTATTGCAGCTTTCTGTGATAAAGATAATGCATATACTATTATCATAAGGACATTTTTATATATATTGTGCAGCCCTAATGGACATAAACATTTGGTTATACATTGCTCTAAACGTGTTAATCATACAGAGAATAGTGGTCCACTAATCAATTATAACACAAATTAATGATAAATAAGTAATATTAAGTACACAAATGTGTAAAATGTGCTTGTCTAAAATGTCAAGAAGTAGCCAGCTGCCAAAATTTAAATTCAGTAATAATAATAATAATAATAAAACTTAATGGGATAATTAACGCCAAAATAAGACAATTCTGTAATTATTAACTCACCCTTCTCTTATCACAAATCTGTTTGACTTTCTTTCACCGGTTTGACACAAAATAAGAAATTTTTCATTTTTTACATTTTGAAGAATGTTGGAAACATGTAAACAATGAATTCCATAGTATTTGTTTTTCCGACAATGAATGCCAATGGTTACAGGTTTTCAACATTCTTCTTTACAACAATAACTCGAACACTTGATTTGTAAGAAGTCAAGGGTGAGTAAATGAGACAATGATTTTAACTTTGGGGTGTACTAACCATTTAAAGTAAATTGCAGACAAAAATTTATAAAATGACATTAGAGCAATTTCATGCAAAAGTCCCATGAAAAAAAACAAAAAAATTTTCACCTGAACAGTGAAACCCTTTCTACATTGTTTGCTTAGGCAGTACTGAAAAAATACTCAGAAATGTCTCTGTCAGTGTTTTCAAACAATTATATTTGATTTACCAATGTCACACAAGTGCCAATTTCACATCTATCACATCCATAAAGGAGCAGTGTCACATGCATAATGAATCTTTTTCCTCATAAATGCAAAAATGAAAAAAAAATGAATGATTTTTGTTCTATAGTGAGCCTTATAATGGACCCCTTTCAAAAGCCTGTTATGGCGCATCTAACGCTCATCAGCATATTAAATCTTTGAAAGTTTTTAATATTTAGATTAAAAAAAAAAAGTATGAACATTTATATGTATTTCTGTATGTATTTTATCATCTTCGCTTCAAATGACAAAAAACGAATTACCGATTGTGCGAAGCGTTTATAATGCAGCGTCTATGGGACAGGACAGTAAATTTTATGTTATTCTCTCCTCTGGCTGTCGTTATCAGTCTCACACAATTTCTTTCCTTTTCTAAACGTCCTTATAACATTATCGTGGAGTTTTTCTTTAATTATTTGAGCAAACAAGACTGTAAAAAAAAAAGTATTTGTTGTATTCTCCCATTCACTGCGCTCAAAGTTTTCCCAAATTTCCCAACTTCCGCTACTGAGAAACCCAGAAATGTGAAAAGGGTCTATCTGCATTATTTCTTTTGGGTTGTGCAGTTTAATTGACAGAATTACTACAAAGTATGTTGTATACTGTAAACTGGGAAACTAATGCATGTTTTTGTTTTTTCTAATTTAAAAATAGAATAAATGTTTACAGATTGATATTTTTCTGATCCCATAACTCTGTGATTAGTTGTTTTGGAATATAAACCGATGTTTCAATATAATGTCAACACATACTTTCTGTGAATTTATGTTTGAGGTTTTTACTGCAAATGTCACATCTTTAACGCTGGAATTGCTCATTGTGTAATCATAATACATACAGAATTATGTTCTTTCTGGATCTAATAGTTACAATGTTTCATCACCACAAAAAGCAAGCGATCTCTCACCCTTCTGCAGTGGTCAAAGGCACTACTGGTGAAGACGCTGAACACAAACAGGGATTTGTCATTGTGGTCCAGCTCTAGTGCCGCTTCCTCATCCACCATCTGCACATATTTCTCTGACTGCAATTCCACTATCGCCTGAAGACAAGTATACAGTTACATGAACAAAAGCAAACATTAGTGTCTAAAATATATTAGAAGATATAAGGAGCATTTATTGACAATTGTAAACGACAATTACACGTCACCTTATAAGCCCGGAGAGCCAAATCACTCTTTTGTCCGTTGCTTTCAACAAACTTCACAATGTAAGCATCCTGGCTGACTTTCGACATGGTGGCACGTAATCTACAGCACAAGGAAAAAACATAAATAGCTGCTCATTCCACCTTGTTGTTCTGTGAAGTATTAACATCATACTGCACACTTTTAATAGACTGACTAAAAGTTAAATACCAAATAATTACAAAACTCTAACTTAAAACTAACTGCATGTTAATTCTGATTGACAATAGCAATGAACTATCCGCAGGACAACAGACAGTCGCTTATAGTTTTGGTAATCTCGTAGCTGAAACGTGTCGTAAGGCTGTACGGCTTTTATTAATGTTTACAAACATTTGTAACAACAAATAAAGACTCACCGCTACTGCGCAAGTACTTACGGCGATTAAAACTTTAAACTTCTAAAAAAAGACCTTCATCTCATTTCAATTTCGTTTTATACCTTTTGTGCATCTACACACGTAGAAACGACATATAATAAAATTAGGATAAATCATTAGCGATTCTGTCTAGTTTATTTAACATTTCCAGACGTGTGAAGCTATAGTCCAATCATTCGCGCCATCAGCTCTGAAAACAACTTCCGCTTAGTGTCTTTTTCTTTGGTAAAATGAAAGAAAATATTAAATATATGACCGCCACCCACTGGACAGGAGAATACTAATGTCCTTAAAATGAACATGAAATTGACATCCAAACTGAGATTGAGAGTGAGATTAAAACGTTTGTTTATATTATTATTTTAACGTGTCTTTTTAAAAAGCAAGAAACAAAGAACAGCTTTTTATGTCGCACATAGTTCATTCAAGCAATGATTCTCCTGAATCGATTTGAGTGATTGAACTGCCTCATAAAACTGATTCCCTCTGATTCATTCATTGATTTATTTTATTTTCGGCGTAGTCCCTTTATTAATCTGGGGTCAACACAGCGGAATGAACCACCAATTTATCCAGCATATGTTTTACACAGCGGATGCCCTTCTAGCCGCAACCCATCACTGGGAAACATCCATACACACTTATTCACACACATACACTACAGACAATTAAGCCTACCCAATTCACCTATATACAGCATGTCTTTGGACTGTGGGGGAAACCAGAGCACCCGCAGGAAACCCACGCAAACACGGGGAAAACATGCAAACTCCACACAGAAATGCCAACTGACCCAGCCGGGACTCAAACCAGCAACCTTCTTGCTGTGAGGCAACAGTGCTAACCACTGAGCCACTGTGTCACCTAAATTACAATAGTTATGCCTAATTATTTGAAATTAATAATTCATTATGTATTATAGCAGTATTATTTTATTACATATATTTTATGAAAATATGTATGTACATCTTTATGAATAAAAAAAAACTTTTAGTAACCTGCCAAGTGTCATTCTGTCATCATCAACTAACATTCTGCCATAATTGAACACAAAATAAATTTTGAAGATAAGAACATTGGTAACAAAACAATTGAAACTTGAATTCCAAAATATTCGTCCTACTATTTCCTAGGATTAGATAGTAGTGACTTTCTAACTTAAGGCTTTTCATCAGTGTATGAACCACAAACTGTAAAAGGTATGAACCTGTAAAAGAACTGCTCTGAATTGAATTAATTTACTTATAGTGTTAACTAAATGTTACATTCATAAATGTAAATTTACTAATAAGAAACCTAATTTTAGAGTACTGAAATATGCTTGTATATTACCAGTATCAGAGCCTCTTTAAACAAGAAAGCCCTACGTACGTTAAAAAATTGTGAACTCCATAATATATTTATTTAATTATTACATGTGTACATTTTGTATATTTGTATTTTGTTGATACTTACCCCCTGCCATGTATATTTTTTACTGAAAAATGTTATATGCTGTTCTTTAAATAAATAAATAAATAAATTTTATGAAGAAGAACGGATGAACCGACTCGCGGGATTTTCATCCACTGTGGGAACTTTAGTTCCTTGGTACTTTGTTGTTGCACTCCGGGCTCAATATCGAGAGACACTCATCTTGGCCAGCTGATTTGTAACAGTGCAGACGTGTACATCAAGTGATACTTTAATATTTTTCTGTAACGTCGCTTTGCCTTTTTCCCATCGCACCATAACACCAACCCGAGTTCAGCAGAATATTGCGTTTTTAGAGAAGAAGATGGCTACCGTTGAGGAACTGAAGCTGCGAATTCGTGAGTTAGAAAATGAACTAATCAAATCTAAACAGAAGCAAAGTGATGCTGAACACAATATCAGACCAAAAATTGATCAAATGAGCGCCGAAGTCGTAGATTCAAATCCATACAGGTGAGCATTTAGGTTCTTATTCATTTCGTTAATCACTAATTTTGTGATTTAGCCTTATGGAAGGCTTGTTTTTCCCCCCTAAACTCGTATTTCTAATGTCTAACAGTCGTCTAATGGCACTCAAAAGAATGGGGATAGTGCAAGACTACGAGGTAAAAATGCTTATTTGTTCTTTTATAAGACTTTACTAGTGTTAAAACGGCGTGTTCGTGTTCAGATGACCATTGTCCACCTGCTGTCATTCTCAGAAAATCCGCTCGTTTGCTGTGGCGGTGGTGGGAGTCGGAGGAGTGGGGAGTGTCACTGCAGAAATGCTCACCAGATGTGGCATTGGTAAGGTAATACACCTTTATCCTTATTTCTCGATATAAAGCTATAGGGATATGACAAAAATCATTGAGGTAAAGTTACTTTTATATTGGCACATTCGTTCATTTTTGAACAGTCTCTATATACCAACAACTTTGAATATTCTGTTCGAAATCTTCAAAACAATATTACCACTATTTAATTGACTATAAACAATGTTGTACTTTGATAGCCACTGGCTGCTAATTTGATTTACCTGTTTGGAATTTGCAAAGAATATTTTCTGAAATTATATTAAGAAAAGTTAAAAGAATGTGCGAATATAAAAGCAACATTTATATATATATTTTTAAATATATATATATATAGTCCAGTACCATTTCTGTAAATTCAATCAATTAAAAGTTAGTCATTAAACATTTAGTCATTTAGCAAATGCTTTTGTTCAAAGCGACTTGCAGTTGAAGAGGCATTCAGTGATTCAACAAGAAGTGGCAATACACACAAGAAGTGCTAATTATACAAAGGAACCGTTGGGCTTGGAGAATTAAGTGCTCGAGTAGGGAGGGGGGAGTGTATTTTTATTATTATTATTATTATTATTATTATTATTATTATTATTTTAAATTGAGAGATTAATGTTTCTACAGGTGGTTTGTCAAGCCCACTCACCTGTGTAAAGCATGCTTCATAAATGCACAAGTTTATTTTTTATTTTTTTAGAGAGATATGGAGTGATTGTAAGAATGTACCTTGTGCAAATGTGCAAAACTGGTGCAGGTGTCGGTTAAAGTGTTCGAGAGATAAAAAAAAGTGTGTTTTGTACAGGTGGTTTGTCAAGCCCACTCACCTGTGTGAGGCACACTCAGAATTGCATAGTGTTTGTGGTTGTCGTGTGGTGTGGTGGGATGAGAGATGTTTAAATATATTGACCCTATTGATCTAAAGGATTCATTCTTTTATTTATATTTAATGTATATACTCATAAATGTACTCATTCATGTGTAATCATATTTCTCACTTTATTTAGAACTTTTAGAACTTCAAATGTTTGATTAAAAATGTTGAAATTTTAAATAAATATAACAGAATGGTCCAACATTAAAATAAAAAAATAGTAATAATTTCAAAATAAATTCCTAAATAAAATGTAGAAATGTAAACATTATTTTGTCAAGATTGCAACTTTTTGTAAAAATTGCGTTTATATAAATGTTGAAAATTTATTACCGTAAACAATGTATTTTGTGACACCACAAAATAAAAAATAGAGCATAATATAAAACGATAGACTTTTTGTTTTGTCCATTTGAGATGTGTATATATATATATATATATATATATATATATATATATATATATATATATTTATATTGTCATATTGCATAACTTAGTACTGTATTCTTGTATACATGAATGAATGAATGAATGAATGAATGAATGTGGTGATACAAGTAAGAAATTTAAGTTAATGTAAAGAAAAGTAAGTTAATGTTGATCCAAGTAAGAAATGGTGCATTCCTCAAGTATTCCTGTAGTATTTGCAGTTGGAGAAGGGAAAGAAAGCCAATAGCAGGACCCCCAGAGACACATGCCTCTGCTCTGCAGTAACCGACTGTCATGCCTCTTTCTGCTGTGTCTGTGTTTTCTTCCTCTGCAGTTGCTGCTGTTTGACTATGATAAGGTGGAGCTGGCCAACATGAACCGCCTCTTCTTCCAGCCACATCAGGCAGGGCTCAGTAAAGTCGAGGCTGCACAACACACTCTTAGGTAAGGGGGGTAAGTTGTTGTATTAATCCAGCGGTTTTCAAACTGCAGTCCAGAGACCCCCTTGAGGTGCTAAAGGTGTTCAATGAAATGTTTAAAACTAAACATGCATGTAATATATAAATAATACATTTAACAAAAGTTAAAACAAATAATCAATCTCTTTTATTAAGATAAATAATTTAATCATGCAGATAAATAAGAGTTGTATTAAAGTAATTCTGATAATAATATAAAAAAATATATGTATAAGTTGTCCGAAATCTAAATAAATAAATAATAAAATAATGAAATATCCAAAGCGTAAAAAAAATTCAAGAATCTCCTTTTATATAAAGTATTAAATATGTTTCAGTAGTTCAGTACTTTCATCTACTGCATCAAAAGGTAGTTTATATATGCTGTAGTCAAGAGTCTGGTATAAATGTAAACCTTTTTACGCTTATCAAGGCTGGATTTATTCTATCAAAAATACAGCAAGAACTGCAATATTGTGAAAAAATAATAATAATATGGAATAAAGGAGCTATTTTCTTTTTTTCGAAGGTTATTTAGTGTGTTCCTGTGGTAGCAATACTGAATTTTCAACATTTCCACATGATCCTTAAGATATATGCATTGTTGCTTTTTTATTGAAACCATCATATACTGCCATTAAAAGTAAGATTTAAGACAGAAAGAAAAAAAAGAAATTAATTCAGTAAGGATCCGTTAAATTGTTCAAAATTCACAGTAGAAACATTTATAAAGTTGCTAAATATTTCTATTCTGTTTTTTTATATGCTGTACATTTGGACATTTTATCTATCAAAGCATTCTAAAAAATGTCTATCATTTTTTCCACAGAAATGTGCAAAAACTGTTTTCAACATTATAATTAGAACACAATCAATAATTGTGTACAAAATTAGCATATTAAAATGATTCCTGAAGGATAATGTAACATTTAAGGAGTAATGAATGCAGAAAAGTCAGCTTTATTGTCACATGAATAAATTGCATTTTAGAAATATTTTTGAGCACTAATTCAGCGCACTGTTAGAATGAATGAACGGTGTTTTGATGTATATTAAAATACAAAACAAGTTTAAATGTGTAATATTTCGCCATGTATAAAAGTTTAGATGATGTTTCTTATTCTTATGGTGTGTTTTTCTGTGCAGGAACATTAATCCAGATGTTGCCTTTGAGACTCATAATTACAATATCACCACAATGGACAACTTTACACATTTCATGGACCGCATTAGGTAATTTTGATCTGATTGATATTGATTGATTGATTGATTGATTGATTGATTGATTGATTGATTGAGTTGTTGAATCATTCATTCATAAACACCAAGTTTTCTTTCTTATCTCTGTTTTGGTGTAATGTACTCTCTTGGTTTTGTGTTTTCAGCCATGGAGGACTTCAGGAGGGGAAGCCTGTAGATTTGATTCTCAGTTGTGTTGATAACTTTGAGGCTCGTATGGCCATTAACACAGTGAGTTTGTAAACTCAACTTTTTTTATAGTAAATTAATAATCTGTTCATTTTAATGTTGTTATTATTATAATTATTATTTTTTTTACGCAAAAACATGAAACTTACAGATTTCAAAAACATTCCTGTCAAAAACGACAAGGGACGGAATATAGGGCTAATGAAAAATACACTGTATACGCAAAATACAGTGCTCAGCATAAATTAGTTATTTATCATCCGTTTCTTAGTGAATATAAGTCATATATTTGGGTGCATTTGAACAATACAGAGTTATTAAACAGATACAGCGGGGAAAATAAGTATTGAAGACGTCACCATTTTTCTCAGAAAACATATTTCTAGAAGTGTCTTTGACTTGAAATTTTTACCGGATGTTTCTAACAACCAACGAAATCCATATATGCAAAGAAAACAAATCTAATTAGTTTCCAAATTAAGCTGTGTGTAATAAAATGAAATGATGCAGAGGAAAAAGTATTGATAACATGAAGAAAGGGAGGTGTAGAAAGGCAGTGAAATTCCAGACAGCTGCTGAAATCTTTCAGTACTTCTTCAGCAACCCTCTGCCCTTCATCATTGTAAATTAATATAAGCCGCTTCAGTCCAACATCTACATTATCTGATGATGAAGATGAAACCAGGGTGGATATTTCAGCAACACAATAATCCAAAACACAGCCAAGGAAACTCTCAAATGCTTTCAGAGAAAGAAAATAAAGCTGTAAAATGGCCCAGCCAATCACCTGAGTTGAATCCAATAGAAAATACAAATTAAACTTATATTTTTATGCTTGTATTGTTTGGGTTTTTACCAAAATCTGGTTCAATTCTATGTCAACTGCTCCTTTAGAAATAATATTCCCAAGAAAAACATGAAAATCATATTCAGAAATCATTCTAATATTCTAAATTGCTAATATTTGGATCAAATAAATGAAGGCTCTGTGAGCAGAACAGGCTTTTTTTTAAATCATAAAAATCTTAAACTTTTGATTTTGTGTGTGTGTGTGTCTGTGTCTGTGTCTGTGTCTGTGTCTGTGTCTGTGTCTGCGTCTGCGTCTGTGTCTGTGTGTGTGTGTGTGTGTGTGTCAATTGAGATATCGGTAAAACTTTACAATAAGCTTTCATTTGAAGAAAATTAATTTTTATCAAGGACCAGCATGTAAAATAAGATAAATGTAATACTGTGAATTACAGGCATGCAGTTGGCAATGTGCTTTCTTTCTATTTTAGTCTCTCTGTTAAAAATAATTTTTCTGAAGTCATTACTCCTCTCGTGAACATTACCATTTTAATTAAATTCTACAAAATCTGTGGATTACTACATAAATGTTTGTGCATGGCATTTAATAGTTTAGCTTTCTTCTTTGTTGGCTTTCTTCGTTTTTTTTTTTTGTTGTTTTGTTTTGTTTTGTTGAAAACCAAGGTTAGGTGCTCTTGTCAAGGAATGACCAAACTTTGATTTAAAAAAAAAAAAAAAAAAAAAGGATCACTGTGGAAATGGCCATTACAATTTCATACATGTTTGTTTTTCTCTGATAGGCTTGTAATGAGTTGGGTCAGATCTGGATGGAGTCGGGTGTCAGTGAAAATGCTGTTTCTGGACACATCCAGCTCATCATCCCAGGAGAAACGGCCTGTTTTGCTGTATGACACACACACCTGCAAAACACAAATATGTGTCTTGATTATGAATTATGACCTTAAAACCATCTCAGCTCAAAATCCAGCTCATTTCTGTGAAATTGGTGTGAAGATATTAGTGGTGTGATCCAGTTCTCTGTGTGTCAGTGTGCTCCTCCTCTAGTAGTGGCTGCAAATATTGATGAGAAGACGTTGAAGCGGGACGGAGTGTGTGCCGCCAGTTTGCCCACCACGATGGGAGTCGTTGCCGGGCTCCTTGTGCAGAATGTCCTCAAGTAAGACCTTATCATTAATATTATGATCACTCAGCGAAGGCCTAATTCTAATTACCCTAAAATTCTAATTCTTTAACCTAGTTATTCCATGTTTTACTTATTTATGACTAGGACTGCACAATATATAATTTCAGTATCAATATTGTGAGACTACGCAGTGTAATTTATATCAGATTATTTAATTTCTCTTCCTCTGTACTGTTAGACTGCAGGGTAAAACGTAAAACATGTTTTTTTCATGTGTGTCCTTGTTTTATTATCTTTATCTATGCTTCTTAATTGTTTATTATATTTAAGCAGATGTTATTCCATATAAAACCACCCTAAATCGTCAGATAATTGTGTAATTTGTCCAAATTGAGTCATCTGGTGACATCACAGAAAAACTAAATCTCACAATGAGTTATGAAACTGTTTGATGTAAAGATTTCTTAGCTTTCTAAATTATCAAAATGACTCAAATCTGTTAAAGTTTATGTGAACCGGAAATTGCTGAGACTTATTTCAGTATGTTGATTTACTTTCAACTGAAACCGAAAAAAAACCCCAAATGGGTGGGACTTTCTCTTGTACATCATTTCCTTGTAGCAAACTAAAAGTAAGCAGAGCATGGTTAAGAATATTGTGGCTGAAGGTGTCAAACTGTTATAATTTCAGCCCCGAAGACGTCAGTGAAGTGGCTTGTAAATAATATCACATATTATATTTAATCAGGCAAGTTATTGAGTGTCCACAGAGTTTTAGTTCACCAGAAAGAGTATTTCTGTAAACAGTTGAACTTTGCTTTAAAGATTACCAAAAGAAACTAATTTTTTTGAGTGAATTGACTGAAATAATTCTGGCCACATTTCTTCAGGAAAAAAATACATAAATTACAATAACTTTAAAGAAATCTTTTTAGTATTTAATTTTATTTCTTCTCAAAACCACACCTAATAATAAAAATAATGAAGTGATTATTTTATTTGTGCCTAAAAATAAATACAGTAGCCGTTGCATTTAATGTTTTAAATTAGGTTTTGAGTTTTGAAATTAACAATTAAGTTTTGTTTAGTTCTTCCTTCATCCATGTGTCTGAAATCACATGCAGTGCCCGTTTAGAAAATTATTTGACCATTCACAACAGTTAAAAAAGTTTCTCCTATGTAGTACAAGTATGGGTAGTGTAAATATATTTATTTTTAATTTATTTATGTATTTAACAGGGACAGTGCTTATCAATCAACAGCAAGAACAGTAAATAAGCCAGAATAGGCCTTAAGATCTAGTTTTCATCTGTTGCCCTATCAGATTTGAAAAAAAAAAAAACCCAGCAAGCTAAAATCAAAAATGCTTTATTACACAAACAATGTCATTAGATTTACATAAAAAAAATAGAAATGAATAACAAAAAAATAAAAAAGAAATAATTACATGTGATTACAAACTTGATTGACTTAGCCATTTCTTTAGTATGAATGACACTCATACTGTTTCTGCCATGTTGCTACTAAGGAGTAGTAAAGTATCTATCAAATGCACGCTTCAGAATCTTTGGCTAAGCAGTAGATCATCCTTATACTTGTCTGCTGTTTTTCAAGTACTGTGAATTTGCATATACTGTTCAGCTCATGCTGTATAGTTTTGTTTTTTTTTGCTGTTTTTTTTTACTATTTTTTTGAATAATTGCAAGAATCATTGTGCTGTTCTGTATATGTGTGTGTATAATATATATATATATAT
>CAIGQW010055747.1:5216612-5230978 GCA_903798125.1 Danio choprae | reverse complement strand
CTTCTTGCTGTGAGGCGACAGTGCTAACCACTGAGCCACCGTGCCTGGGGATTCTTCAAAAATGGAGTTTGGAATAATCTGATTGGTTTATTAATGATTGCAGATGAGAGACCAGCCGCAATCAATCATATCACCTGCTCCTCTCGAAATTAGTTTGTGAAACTTCACGACAGGACAGCATAATTCATAAAATGGCATTAGAAGCTTCAAATGTAAATATGATGTCACAAAAAAAATCAATTCAATAGTGTTATATGAATGAACATTAGAGCCATTCTAGAAGTTATAGAATTCTGGAAGTTGCAGTGTTCATTTCCCTTCAGCTGAAGAAACAAAGTCATAGGCTGAAGGTGATAGCCAGTAATTTCACATTTTTGGGTGATTTGTTTTTTTTTGTCTCTCTCAAGGTTTCCTGATTTTACATGATATGTGGAAATGTGTTTTTTGTTTCAGACGTAGTGGTATTACTGCATTTATGAAATCATGATTTACTCACTCTAGGTTGTTCTGCAGGTAATAAAGCACGCCGAGTTCATTTAGAGTCTTGGCACAATCTGTCGAGTTTTTCCCAAGTGTCAGTTCCTCTAACTGCAGTGCCCGTCGCTTCAGAAGTGCGAAACCATACTAGAGAGAACACACACAAATGTGGCATGAGAGATCTTGTTTTTTTCTACTTTCTCTCTGAAATCCCCATGTAGTAAGTGGGAACAAATGAAACTTAAATGTGTCTACAATCGCTGCTGGGTCTTTCCTCACCATGTGGCCCTTCTGTCGTGCTGTCTTCTGTCTGATCTTGACAGATCTCTTTCTCAACTTCTCAGCCTGCTCATATCTAAATCAAATTAAAACATAATTATGCCAGCTCTATTACAAAGTCAGTGCCACTTTACAATAAGATCCTAATCATAAACAGCATTTAACGTGAACATTGATCATTCGGGCGTTCACTAATACATTATCATTGAATAGTACTATTTAGTTTTTTAACAAGTTACTTACTGGTAGTTAATGTTAACTAATGGGACCTTGTTGTAGAGCACAGGTGTCAACTCCAGTTCCTGGAGGGCCGCAACTCTGCATTGTTTAGTTCCAACCCTAATTAAACACACCTGATCAAACTAATTGAGTCCTTCAGGCTTGTTTGAAACCTACAGGTAAGGGTGTTGAAGCACGGTTGGAACTAAACTGTGCAGAGCTGCGGCCCTCCAGGAACTGGAACTGACACCTGTGTTGTAGAGTGTTACTATTCAATCAACAACATGATTAATATGTATACTATAAATTACAAAACATATATAAAGGGTCTAAAGGGATCGGTTCCAAACCCTAGAGAATTGCCTACTTACAGTGGGTAGGATATTTTACTAAAGCAAAGGTGGCAAAATTATTCTGCTCAATTTCAACTATTCTGGCATAAGTTTTACACAGCGTATGCCCTTCCAGCCACAACCCAATACTGGGAAACACCCATACACTCTCGCATTCACATACACACTCATACACTACTGCAAATTTTGTTAATCCAATTCACCTATATTCACCTTGCAGCCGGCAGCTAGCTCTCTGCAACTCTCACATGGTCGCCCACTGAAGCTAAGCAGGGCTGCGCCCAGTCAGTACCTGGATGGGAGACCACATGGAAATGAAAGCTAGGTTGCTGCCGGAAGTGGTGTTAGTGAGGCCAGCAGGGGGGCACTCAACCTGCGGTCTGTGTGGATCCTAACGCCCCAGTATAGTGAAGGGGACTCTATACTGCTCAGTGAGTGCCATCTTTCGGATGAGACGTTAAACCAAGGTCCTAACTCTCTGTGGTCGTTAAAAAAAACCCTGAATGTCCTTCAAAAAAAGAGTAGGGGTTTAACCCTGGTATCCTGACCAGAATTTGCCAACTGGCCTCTGTCCATCATGGCCTCCTAACCATCCCGATATGATAAATGGCTTCATCACTCTGTCTCCTCTCCACCAATCAGCTGGTGTGTGGTGTGCAATATGGCTGCCGTTGCGTCATTCAGGTGGATGAGGAGATTACCCCCAATGTGTAAAGCGCTTTGAGTGTCCATAAAAGCGCTATATAAATGTAGGAATTAGTATTATTATTACCTATAGCGCATGTCTTTGGACTGTGGGGGAAACCGGAGCATCTGGAGGAAATCCACGCCAACACAGGGAGAACATGCAAACTCCACACAGAAAAGCCAACTGGCCCAGGCCGAGCCTCGAACCAGCGACCTTCTTGCTGTGAGGCGACAGTGCTAACCACTGAGCCACTGTGCCACCCCATTATATTAATTATATTTGATAAAGATGTACACCTATCAATATTCTGTTAATTAGTATCTGGAAAAAATAAATAAATCACCCAGACCTCTTTCATACACACTATGGTGTAGGGTTTGAATGAAATATGAACAAAGCACAACACTGTTTTAGATGTTTTTCAAGTTCTGTTGCAAAATATACTGTACATCATAAAGCATTTAGTTTTGTATCTTTTAGTTTGATCTTAAAAATTAGTCTGAACAATTGGCAAACCCGGCCTCACAGTGGCGCAGTGGGTAGCACGTTCGCCTCACAGCAAGAAGGTCGCTGATCGCTGGTTCGAGCCTCGGCTGGGTCAGTTGCCGTTTCTGTGTAGAGTTTGCATGTTCTCCCTGTGTTGGCGTGGGTTTCCTCCGGGTGCTCCGGTTTCCCCCACAAGTCCAAAGACATGCGGTATAGGTGAATTGGGTAAGCTAAATTGTCCGTAGTGCATGAGTGTGAATGGGTGTGTATGGATGTTTCCCAGAGATGGGTTGCAGCTGGAAGGGCATCCGCTGCGTAAAACATATGCTGGATAAGTTGGCGGTTCATTCCGCTGTGGCGACCCCAGATTAATAAAGGGACTGAGCCGAAATGAAAACGAATGAATGAATTGGCAAACCCAGACTAAAACAACCAAGAGAACCAAACTACAGGCTTGGAGACAACCTTAGAGTCCAATCACACCAAATGACCTTTTAATTCTGAAATCGCTAGGCGAACTACATTGCGTTTTGTTTAATTTAGAAAAGAGCAGTGCGCTGTGCTTTTTATGTTGCTGGGCAACCACTATCAACAGTCTTTGTGCTGGAGCGCATGATGTTGGGCACATTTTCTGCACAGTTTGCAGAATTGACTTAAGCTTAAGCAATTGGAGGCACTTAGAGCACTCCAACAAAAATGCAAGGGCGCAACAGGGGGGAGAACATGAAATGATCGAGGTGCATAAACAAATTGCCAAAATACATGCTGCCAATAGAAAACTATTTTTGCAAATGTGCCTCTCAGCAAAAAATGTGTTCGATGTGATTGGAGCCTTATGATTGGAGCCTTAGTCACTTGTGTGGTAAGGATGCTGCCTTAGAAATACAGTAGCTCTCTATGTAGACAACAAGGCAACTTATTAGGATTTAAACCAAAGACTCTGCATACCAGAATACGAATTGAAGAAAAACATGCTGTACTTGTTTTGTTTCTGGTAGAGCAGTGAAAGCGAGTCTAGTTCTCTAGCGACGGTGCTGTGTTCAGGGCCATAAGCATTTTCGCATATCTCCATAGCTTGTTTGTACAACTGCTCTGCATTTCCAAATTTCCTCCAATGAACGTACACCCCCGCCAGCTGGTGCAGGGACTGAGCCACACTTGGGTGGTCGGGGTCCAGAGCCGTCTCACGGATCTCTAAGGAGCGCTGCAAGGGGGCCACCGCCTTGAAACAACACAATCACAACAATTATAAAAGCTTTTAAATGGAATATATAATTATACGAGAAATCAAAAAGATCACCATTTTATATCTTCAGATTGAATAACATATGTTTAACTCTAAGCTGTGACTTTGGTAATCTGGTTAAAGGTGCAGTATGTAGAATTGAACTAGTAGGACTGCAGAATTTAATATTTACCAAGTGGTTCAACTAAGTATTGTGATCCAAATTCAAAATATTGAATAGGGTTTTTTTTTGTCACCCGGCACCTCCTCAGACACACACAGGTTGCCAGATTGATGACACCAACAGATTGTGAGCATGCCTGAAGATCG
Organism: Danio choprae; assembly: GCA_903798125.1. Classification (NCBI taxonomy): domain Eukaryota; kingdom Metazoa; phylum Chordata; class Actinopteri; order Cypriniformes; family Danionidae; genus Danio; species Danio choprae. The sequence continues at coordinate 5,226,921 of CAIGQW010055747.1, read as the reverse complement.
AGCCTTACACTGTAAGCTTATCAGCTAATGCTTATGTTTGTAATATTTAAATTGTTTGCAAAATAAAGACCACCTTAAGTGGATTTTTCTAATTATTAACCTGTGTCTCATTTTGTAGCCAAATTAGGCAGTGAATGAAAATATTTCACATCCGGCAGACGTTCATTTGTTTTTTAGTGTGTATCACCTGACTGAGCAATCCCAGGTCTTTGAGGAATCGTCCCAGTGTTTCGTACAAGTTGGCCAGTCGGCTCATGCTCTGCTCACTCTCACAGGTCTTCTCAAACTCCTTCAATGCGTCAAAATACTCCGTTGCCATCGAACACTTATCCTTACCCACAAACTGCCAGTATGCCAGAAGCTCTGAGAAATGACCCCTAAGAACACAAGAACAGATTTTAAGACATATTCACAAACTATGGACAAACTAGAGAGCGGGAACATGAGAATGTACCTCTTGTAGAGGTTTTGAGACACAAACAGGTTGAGCAGACTCATCTGAAGTTTACTTCGATCTTCCTGCTGCTGCAGTAACCATGGCAACTCATCGGCCACTCTCCAGGTAACTCTGCCTTGCCTGAATCAACAAAAATGATTCAAAGCAATCCAACATGGCAGCAATTTATGTTTTTAGGCAACATCCGTTTTTTGAAGGACAAAAGAAGGAAAAATAGTGAGAATGTGCTGATGATGTATCCTTTCTGTGCGCAGGGGTATGCAAATCAACATGTTGACAGGCAGGTATAAAGCCTATTGTAATGTTCGGGCCAAGCATTTTGATTGGACAGTTTTTTGGTCCCACACCTTCTAAAGACAATATAAATTCCTTTAGACCACATAACTTAATGAGTGCTATTGAGACGTAAAGAGATGTTCAACCAGGATAGCAAAAAAACAAATCACCTACCCTGCTTTTAAAGGTGCATTATATAGGATTGACAGTGGTACCTAGTGGTAGACCTAGGTATTGCAGTCCTAATTCAAAACACTGGAGAGTTGTTTTTTTTACCCAGGCCCCTCCTGCTATGACTCAACACAATCGCAAGTTGCCAGATTGACACCAACAGGAGCGAATGTTCCTGTCGATCGAGCCTTACAATGTAAGCTGCTCAGCAAATCTTTGCATTTGTAATATTTATATTATTTGTAAATTAAAAACCACCTCATATGGATTTTTATAATGGAATCTGCATTTCACTTCGGAGGCTGCTACTGTCCTCTTGGGTTTGCATTTTTGAATGCGTTTGATTGCGTCACATATATCAAGACCGCCTTCAGAGCTAAAATGAAATATGCTGTGCTTTTCACTGAGGCAACCCGGTTGCCGAAATATAATTGGGTAAACTGGCAGTGGACGGAGTTACACAGACCAAAACAAAGACCGACATTCCAACACAGAACACACATTTTCAAAGGAGAATAACTGACTTAAGCAATGTTTGTCAACTTGTTGTTCACTTAGCATGTTTCTTAAATAACTGCAAACATATGGTATTTTTATGCTTAACAAGAGTCAAAAACTGACTTGCAGCACCTTTAAAATGCATTTCTTTCAAATCCAATCATAAGTGAACACGACATACAGCTGTAAATGGGTTTAAAATCTTTTGAGCTTATCCACTTCCAGAGGTAACAGAAAACACATTCATGGATTGCATTTGTAGTGTAAACACTTATGAGCCAGAATTGGTTTGAACTCTTCTACCTTTCATCTCGTGCAACAAAACAAGATATTCTTTGCGGAATCTTACAAAAACACTCAAATTTTGGTAAAAGAAAAATTGCATCTTCCATTCATAGCCTGTTCATTTGCTTCCTTTCCCTGGCATGCTAATACCAGGTGGCAATGATTAAGTGTTCTACCAACCCCAAACAAAGGGTCTAGTAATATTCTAATGAGAGTAAGTTGACATTTAGTTGATAAAAATGTACAGAATGTCAAAAGGGGACCCACAAAATAAAGTGTAACCTTTTATATGCAATAGTTCTCAGGTAAGTAGATAGGCAAACACATGTAAATGCTGAACATCCAAATTTCTTCAGTATGAGTAAATATAGGTTCTTACTCCAACTGCTGGCTGAAGAATCGAATACATTTCTCTCTGTAGGATCCACGGCATTTGTCACCATCCAGAAACTCTTGGTTGACTCCTTCACATGCCTGGAAATAATAACCCACGCAAACCAGTTTCACTATAATTAACTTTGGTTTTAGTTATTTCTCTGTCAATGAGATGTGAAAGCGAGTTCCTTAGCCAACAAAGATCACAATACCATTTTAACTTTTGCGCACAGAGACCTTAAAGGATTTTGCCAAATATAGTCATACACACCTGTGAGTGCTGAAAGCGTATAAGGCCACAGGCATAAGTAATAATGAGAAGCCTCTGCAGATTGTGTAGCATTGAGATGAGAGCAGGAAAACTCAGGTCTGGGAACAGCTCTAAGACCTCTGATTCGCTGATGCCGTTGTGGCTGGCACAAACTAGGCACAATAACTGCATGAGAAGATATACAAATGAATTAAGATAAAGAGTAAATGGTGCATTTAAGTGACTTTTGAATGATACTCTACTTCAGAGTGGACAGTTCACCTCTTTCATGATGTTTTTTTCCTGATCGCTACTAAGTAAGTCCAGTGCTACCTTCAGCCCCAGTCTGTAGAGTGATACTGTATCTTGACACGTCACACACTGTTGTAGAGTTCTGTCCAATGTCCAAGAAGTACTGGAGCTAATAGGTTAAACATAAAAAATATTGTCATGCATAGATGCCATATATGCACTGTAGAAGTTTCAGGAGTCGCAGCTGAATGTATATTAAGGCAGTGAATACACAAACTTTTTTTTCGGTATGTTTATGGAACATGGCTTACTCCCAAATCAGCAAACACTAATACAATGGAACACTAACCACAATACAGTTCTGCCATTGTGTACTAACTATGAAGGCCATGGTTTACTTCAAACAAAATCAAAGAACAAACTGAAATAATGTAAATTTGAACAAATATCTGTCTGAAACAAAGATCTTTTTGAGTTTGTTTCAGGAGTCCAAAACAGCTCACCAAACAAACTTTTGGGGTAATTCATTTCCCATTCGTTCAGATCCTAAAGACCTTTGAGCTACCATTGGTCCATGATGATTACCCAATCGGACTTAGAGTGTGTTCTGAATCTCAGCCTTCTTTGACATGCGATTTCATCCCCCCAATTCGTTTCTCATTCCAAGGGGGGCTGACAGGAGAACAACATTAAAAACAACAACCACATGAACTAGCCTAGGGATGGGCAAACTTGATCCTGGAGGGCCAGTGTCCTGCAGAGTTTAGCTCCAACCCTAATCAAACACACCAGCCTATAGCTTTCTAGTGATCTTGAAGACACTGATTAGCTTGTTTAGATGTGTTTGAATAAGGTTGGAGCAAAACTCTCCAGGAGTCACATAAATACACTAGATAGTTGAGTATCAGATGATTCCGCACCTGTACAATTAACACAAGGTGAGATTTTAAAGACAAAAGAGTCCAAAAGGGCTGTATAAAATGGAGATTCTTAATGGGTTTTTGGTTCAATACTGCAGCTGGAGTTGGTTGTAAGTTCAGTGCTGAACAGGGTTAAGATCTGTATCTGGGCATATTGAAATTTAAGAGAATTTGGACTGAAATTATGTTCACCATCAAATTTGGCCCACACTTAACCCAATCTTTGTAAAGATAGGGTTAGGTTAGGGTTAGGTTAGACTTTCCTATCAGACCATGCAGCTCAACTGCTTGTCCAAGCTCCTGTTCTGTCCAGGCTATTGCTGTAGTGATACTCTCTTTCCTGGCCTTCCAACTCACTCCACCAAGCCTCTGCAGCTGATCCAGAATACAGCAGCAAGAGTGATCTTCAATGAACAGAAAAATCACAACTTTATTCATCAGTCTACACTGGCTGCCAATCGCTGCTCGCATCAAATTCAAGGAGCTGACATTCGCCTACAAAACAATTGCTGGCTCTGCATCCATCTACTTGAGCCCACTACTTTAGGCTTATGTGCTCCTCAGGAATCTGCACTCTTGTTACTCAATGTCGCATTTTGGTATTAATCTAAAGAGGCACAAAATCAAATCATAAGGACCTTCACTTTTAATGTTACATCCTGATGAAATGTCTTGCAAGACTCTTGCAATGTCTTGCAAACTGAGTCCCTGGTCATTTTTAAGAACCATCTGAAGATTCATCTGTTTTATCGATACTTAGGCCCAATCCCAATTCTACCCCTTCGCCCTTTCCCTAACCAAGGGTTTCAAGAGCTATCAAACCCTTCCCCTTAGCTCTACGCCTTTAGTTAAAGAGAATTGGGACACCCCTACCCCTTCCCATGAATGTGCAAAACGAGTCCCAATTCTCTTTAGGTTGAAGGCGTAGGGCAAAGGGGAAGGGCTAGATGGCCCTTGAAATTTTCCAGGACCACTCTAGAAACCAAGGGGTACAAAAATTTCACAGAATACACCAGTTAAACGGCAACATGCACAGGAGATCAGGAGATGCACAAATTAAAGGCATTATTAAGAATTTTTACAACAAACAAGCACATATTTTAATACATTCATAATGCCATTCTAATACATCTAATACATCATAATAACTCTACTATAAATATATAGTAGTCCCACAACATACTTTCACATCTGTTACTTGATGACACTGAATACCCTGTCAGAAAAAGTCTAGTGGCTGGGAATTACCTTTTTACAGTGTCTGGTATAACGTTAATGTTGTGTTCTTGTGTACATAGATGAATATGGCCATGGTGTAAAAGCACAGTACAGTTACGAGTTTATTGCCACATTATATCATAATAATAACATGATATTGTTGCCTTCTGTGATTTCCTGAAGATAAATACCAAAAAATAATGCAACTGGAATGAGTACAACAGTCGCCATCGTCGATCTCATATGACCTCGCAATGACATATGCTGATGTGTGCGGGTGTTGTAGTGGTTTCCCATTTCTTAGGGGTTAATTTGAAGTCCTTCCCCTTGACACTCTGTTTCAAGGGCCAAAGAGAAGGGGTAGGGATACAAAAATAGAATTGGGATTGGGCCAAAATAGTTAAATTACCCAACAATAGTACTCCCTATTTGCACAAGACACTTTCTTATAAACAATCCATGTTTCAGGGAAAATATTGTGCAATTCTGAGTGTGCTTCAGGCAGGTGAGTGGGTTTGACAAAATACCTGTAGGAAACACTCTTTTCCTCTCCATATGTACGAGACATTTTCCTACAAACATTCCATTACTGAAACTAGCTAACTAACTAACTAAATCAATCAATTAATCAAAAACCCTAACTAAACTAAACTTGTCATGGCATGTATATATTTCTGCTCTCGGGTGATTTGAAGTGCTTCTTTTATCCTCATTTGTAAGTCATGTTGAATAAAAGTGTCTGCTAAATTAATAAATGTAAATGTGTAAAGAAGTCAGGGAAAGATGGAGGAGAAAATATCACTGTCTGGGGGATGTTTTCTTGTCCTCTTATACAGCTAAACGGCAGTTCAGTTTAAATGTTTATCAGAGGCTCCTTTGCAACATGCGGTTCCTTCCACCATTGCCCAATCAGCCAACAGTTTTCATGCATCACATTGCTGTCACGCAGCAAAATGAGTAAAGAAAAAGTTCTTTAAAGCTGAATACATTGAAAGGGCAGCCCAATCATTAGAATGGCCAGCCCAAAGTCTTGATCCTTGGCAACAGAGTTATGGCTTAGGATCCCACTAGTCACTGAACTGTGGAAGAGACTGAAGAAAAGATTATCAAGACCACAGCAGAGCAGTGTGTGAGAATACTGATGTCTTGTGGCCACATATAGAATAGATAGGCCACTGACAGAAGCAATGGCCAGTACACTTCCTGTTCAGTTTTGACAGATGTAACCATCAGATGTTTTACTTGTAATCATTCGTTGTGCTATGTAATGTAATGTGCATTTATATAGTGCATTTAGCGCATTGGCCATATACACCAGTGGTCCTCAACCACCGGTACCGGTCTGTGAATCAGTTGGTACCGGGTGCAGAAGAAATCATTAATTATTTCCGTTTTATTTATTATCCGAGTTTGAATGATATTTTATTTTGAAAAATCTTTTATTTTGAAAAATGACCGTATTTTCTCGCTTACATCTTGGTCACTTGAGCACCCAAATTTAACCCATAAGCAGCTAAATGAGTAAGAAACAGACGTCTTTGCGAAGGGAAAGGCTCAGTGAAGGACCCACGAACTGCCAAGTAATAGATCCGCAACCCATTTATCAACAAATCAGGTGAGACCAGCAACTGCTTGAGATTGCAAATGATAGCGGCCTTTTAGGGGCCGTTCGCATATCACGTCTTTTCTAGAGTTCGCAAGTTTGTTATTTCCAATGTAGGTGCGCAGCTTAAAATCAGCCTTTAAATCAGTCTTGACGCGCTCGCGCCTTCCAGACGCACCCAGCAAGCACAGTAAGAGTCACGTGACAGGAACTGACCGATCAGCTTCAGCTTGTATGGAATATGCATATTTCGGTAGACTAATTATCTCAGACAAACACAGAACACCCAAACACTGCAGCGCTTTAGAATTTTCACCATAAATAAAACTTGTATCAGAGTTACACCAATGTTTTGTCAGCTTGTCATCCTGTGAGAAAACGATTGATGGTCACCTAGCAACCTACGAACCTTTGTACATTGTAAAAAAACTAAACAAAAGCAAATACATTTTATAAATACACTCTTGTCTAAATTATTATATTTTAATAATTAAAAGCATATTGGCAGAGTAAAAAGATTTAAATGACAGTATTATAGGTATTTTGAGACAGCAGTATGGCACTTAAAATAGTCATTTGATGTGATATATTCTTATTCTATATATAGTCACTCACTCACTCACACACCTACTTACTGTGTAATGAGTCTGGCCAGCAGTGAGACATAGAGTGCGTTGCATGTTGCAGCTGAACGACAGTGTTTCTCCAGCTTCTTCTCCTGTTTGACAGACGCTCAGTCTCAATATATAAACACAAATGGACACAGACTGATATTGATGTTTACCTGATCTTTACTGAGTTTGATCTCAACGTTCACACACTCCGTGCTGATGACACTCTTTACTTCTCTGGGATTAAGTGGATCCAGGTGCAGTGTGGGCCACAATCTAAAAAGGTTTTGTTTAGTGAATGTTTGCTTGTGATATTTTATACAGTCAATCATTCATTCATTTTTCTTCGGCTTAGTCTCTATTTCAGAGGTTGCCACAGCGGAATGAACCGCCAACTATTCCGGCATATGTTTTATGCAGCGGATGACCTTCCAGCCGCAACCCAAACACCCATACACACTCATTCACACACTCATTCACACACACACACACACACACACACACACACACACACGCGCACACGCACGCGCACGCGCACGCACGCACTATGGCCAATTTAGTTTATTCAGTTCACCTATACTGCATGTCTTTGGACTGTAGGGGGAAACCGGAGCACCCGGAGGAAACCAACGCAACCTCAAACCAGCGACCTTCTTGCTGTGAGGTGACAGTGCTTACCACTGAGCCACCATGCGGCCCATTTTATACATTATACTATTTATTAAAATAATACACTATGTGTATTTGTTCATTACAAACCTCCATGCTTGTGGGCAGGTCTCCACATTAACCGACACCAGGACTCTCACATTAGCAGGAAGCGGATCAATCAACCATTTCATGTGGCGCTCGGCATTCTGGGAAATAAAAGATTACCTTAATCATGAAGAACATTATAAATGAAAATTTGAGATGATGGCAATAAAATGATGATTGTTTTTATGGTTTGGTCAACTGATGAATCAACTGATGAATGATTAAAAATAAGAAAATTCTTATATACATTCATTCATTTATTTTCCTTTGGCTTAGTCCCTTTATTCATCAGGGGTCGCCACAGCAGAATGAATCGTCAACTTATCCAGCATTTGTTTTACACAGCGGATGCCCTTCCAGCTGCAACCCAGTACTGGGAAACATCCAAACACACTCATTCACACATACACTATGGCTAATTTAGTTTATTCAATTCACCTATAGCGCATGTCTTTGGACTGTGGGGCAACAGTGCTAACCACTGAGCTACTGTGTCGCCCAAAATTCTATAAAAAAAATTCTAAATAAATGAAAAATAGAACACTACAAATGACATCAAAATTGAATGCCAAAGTGAATTCGAGCATCTCCGTCTTTCGGATGAGATGTTAAACCGAGGTCCTGACTCTCTGTGGTCATTAAAAATCCCAGTGTCCTGACCAAACTCCCTCCCTCAGCAAAAAATTGTTGCTGAAATTAGATACATTTTAGAATTATGTAATCGATTACTGACAAAATGTCAAGTGAATTACTATGACACACGTGGGAGTTTGGTCTTCGACGGCAGAGCTCTCTAAACCCGACCACAAACAAACATGCCACTCAATGAGGAAGGTCATTTGAGGAAATGTTACCTGTATTTGGTCAATGGAATCAATGATGATTATGATGTTTCCATGGTGACGTGCGGACAGTCGCTCTAGCCATCGTGGGAACTCTTCGAGGATCTTAGAAGGGTCCATTGAGAGGCCGGAAATAGACCAGAAATGCTGGAGCAGCTGCATAGAATAAAAGCAAAAGCAAAGTTTTAGATTTAGTTAACTTTGCTTGACTTTTTTTGTGTCTTTACAACACAGGTACAATTCTGACTATTACTAACTATTAACTATGACTTTTGCCTCAATAAGATATAAAGTAGGATCAGGGATGTAGAATAAGATCCTACAGAATACGTACTTTATAAATACTTATAAACAGCCAGTATCTCAATAATAGGCAGGTCATAAGCCACTAGTTAATAGCAAGAATTGGTAATTAAACTAAATCCTACCAAACATTGTCAATCCATTCACAGGGCTCAACAATAAGGGCCATGGGCCAGCGTGAGAGACGATTAGAAGAGTAGACAGGATCATTACTGGCCTGATCCATTGCTGCCTTGTCACTAAAGTTTAATTTGCCTGTCAATTGTGTGCAAATACAGTCTTAGAATCGAGAAACAGTTTGTGCTTTTAAGCCTTTAAATGCTACCTTCTCTGTGAAGTCGTAAACACCATACTGCTTTTCGGTTCCTCTTATCTGATTGGTTGTTGTGAGCACGTTATTTTTTTCCATAACCTTGTAACAATTAGTACAGCGACGAGTCGGCAACATCAAATTATGAGGCTAAAAGAAACCGTCTGTTTCTAACATCTTGGAAGCAGACATTTACATGGGTACAACACGACAGAAAAAATGAAGATGACAGCTTGCCGTCAGTTTGGCAAGTCAGCCACCTTTTGTTTTGCAATAAAATACACATCTTCCATACTGCTATTTTTGTTTGCATAACACTTAGAATTTTGCTTATACATTTAAAAAAAATAATAATTTAATATTTAAATTCTAGATTCACAGACGTTATTTTTGACCCATTACTTAAAATATGTGGCTAAGAAATAGCTATTAGTTTTTATTGTTTTTTTTTTTGGTGGGGCAAGTAAAAAATATGAGCCACTGGCCCAATCGACCAATAAAAAAAGTCCTTAGCCATGAACCCAGATTCACCTTTTACTCAAAAACCAAGCACTTTTCAGTACTCAAGCTCTACTGAATTAATAAGATTAACCTTATTAGACAGCAGGCATCTTCTTGCTGTGTGTAATTATGATACCCAGGGCTACATGTCCTCGATCCTTAATGCTATCCACATAATCAGATTCTGAAGAGCTTTCAGCCAGACTGGTGATTTTACAGTTTCTTTTAGTTATATTTTTTAACTAAATACTAAGTTATGTGTAGGCTTTGACTTTTCACCTAAAATTCAGGAAGTCTAATAATAATCATCAGATCAGATCAACATTGCTCATGTAGCGCAAGGGAAAAATTACATTTAATTTACATTTACCTAGTTTAATATAGAGAGGCACTGAAAGGCACAAGGTAGCTGGTAATTAAATAGCTTTAGGTGAGATGAGCAGACTTAAAGGTGATTCTGATATGCTTCTTTAGGGTGTTAATAAAAAAATCTATAATAAACAAATATAGTTTAAATATAAATTAATACTCTTTTTACTCTGTCAAAAATCAACCCGTTTTGGTTCATTTCTCTTTAAATGATAATGAGCTGTTGCTCTCTGAGGTTATGTTTTCCACCTCAAGAATGGATTGCAACAACACACACACACACACACACACACACACACACACACACACACA
>CAIGQW010055747.1:5173229-5216512 GCA_903798125.1 Danio choprae | reverse complement strand
CACACACACACACACACACACACACACACACACACACTGCTTAACCGAGCTTTGAGTTTCTGCTGACTCTTGTCTGTATTACTGACATGATGAAGTACTACAATGACAAAATCACCCTGAAGCACCTCTGCCATGTATAATTGCATATAATTTACCATTGCTTGACATTGCAGCCTGCCATTATCAATGCAAACAAATTTTTCAAGGAACATCAATACATATAAAAAGTAACAATGCTGGTTAAAAGCTCAGCTGCACAGCCTGTGCTGGCAAGTGTGAAAACCACAGCATCACACTAAGGAACACATCTTTGCACATGAGAGTATAATGATCTGATGATAAGCACCAGTGAACTGAAGGGTAAGCAAAACTGACCGTAGTGTATGTGTGCGTAAGAGAGTGTATGGGTGTTTCCCAGTACTGGGTTGCGGCTGGAAGGGCATCCACTGCGTAAAACATATGCTGGAATATTTCATTCCGCTGTTGCGACCTCTGATAAATAAGGGACTAAGCTGAAGGAAAATTAATGAATAGTATGTATTCATCATACAAAAAGGTAAATCAAAACTTGTACTATATCCAAAACATAAGCAAAACAATGCTTGATTACTGTTTTGAATATGTATAATGGTGGCTGTTATGAATAGTTCATGCACTGAAATTCTTAGGTAAGATGAAAAAAATTAAAATAGATTTCTTAATTTTTTGCTTTCACTCTCATGCCGACTCTTGCTAAACTGAACAACCCATCAGAGTTCTCTCTCTCAGTGATGCCGTAGATGCCAACAGATGACTAACCATCAGCCTGGTGTGTCATAGAAATGTAATGAAATGAGTGTGTGTGTCTGTGTCTCACCTTTACTGTGAGGCGCTTAATGATGAGCACAGGATCTGTGCTGGTAGAGAAAGGACGTCCCGTAAAGTGATAAAGGATGAGGGTGTTGGGAGAGTGTTTCTGCTGTAACTCTATCCTGTATAGAAATGAGATTGTTTATTGTGTGTTCATGGACATACATAGTTCAATAGTGCAATAATAACACTTAGAATTAAGATGAAATAACCATTTAGCCAGCAAAAGTGATTTGCCTGATCCGGGTGCACCAGATACCAGCAGTGGAGGAGTGGGTGGAGGTGCTGCTACCATGTCATTGAGTCTGTCAACATACTGTAAAGAGAAACAATACACGATTATACTAATGAAATGTACACATTTAGAGTCGTTTAAGCACAATATTTTAAGTATTCAGTTTATTTAATTTTAAATATTTCAACATTTAACAACACTGGTTACACTCGCATCACAAAAAATAGTCTTTTAAAACTGTTTTCAGCATAGGAGATATAATATTCAGTATAATATTCAGGTCTGGACTCTGTGGAGGCCATTTCATGATTATCGGTGTTTCATCAGCTGTTTTTCCCCGTCCAAATATGATTGTATTGCATTAGCAGTGTGTTTGGGATCATTAGCATACTGGAAAAATAAAATTATCACCAATGCGGTGCTTTCTAGAAGGAATGACATAATTGATTTAAACCTGTCTGTATTTTCAGCATTCACAATCCCATAAATTCATACAATAACACTGGCAGAAATGCAGACCCAAACCAGAACAGAGCAATTATCATTCATTCATTCATTCATTCATTTTCCTTCGACTTATTCCCTTTATTCATCAGGGGTCACCACAGCGGAATGAACCGCCAACTTATTCAGCAAATGTTTTACACAGCGGATGCCCTTCCAGCTGCAACCCAGTACTGGGAAACATCCATACACACTCATTCACACTCTCTCTCTCACACACACACACACACACACACACACACACACCAGCGACCTTCTTGCTGTGAGGGGACAGTGCTAACCACAGAGCCACCATGCCAGCCCCAGAGCAATTATTTCTTAGACAATTAATCATCAGGCAAATTTTATAATCGTGACAGCTCTAGACTGAAGTTTACGTGCAGAGTTTTTACTAGATGGCCTCTGAAACAAATACACATAGATGCATGTAGACTTTCATTAAAATTGCACATATTTTCCCTCAGATTTATAGTGGACCTACTGACCAGTTAAAATACTTGTCAATAATGATCAATAGAGAAATTTCTAACAGGGAATGTCATACCTTTTGGAAGCTGAATCTGGCAGCAGCGCCGCAAGCTTGCTGAAATGCCTCTATCTGCTCCTGCTCATCATGAAGATCCCAAAGCACATCACCAGAGTCTTCCTCTTCTCTTTCCTCCACCACTCCATTCTCCTCTAACTCCAATCCCAACAACTCCTGAAGAGAGAGAGAGTTTCCTTCATATCACTCAGCAATATCAATTTGTTAATATTTTACATTATATTGTATCTACATTTTACTTCTTCAGTTTTGACACAATTTCTTTGAAAACAATCAGTATTTGAACTATCATTATTGTGTTTTTACTAGGTCTGTCAATCGATTAAACAAATGTAACAAGTTAAATACAATCATGGTCTCTGATACAGTTGAAGTCAAAATTATTAGCCCAAAATTATTAATTAATAATAATTAATAATTAATAATATTCATTCATTCATTTTCTTTTCGGCTTAGTCTCTTTATTAATCTGGGGTCGCCACAGCGGAATAAACCGCCAACTTATCCAGCATATGTTTTTTTTGCAGCGGATGCCCTTCTAGCTGCAACCCATCTCTGGGAAACATCCATACACACTCATTCACACTCATACACTACGGACAATTTAGCTTACCCAATTCACCTGTACCGCATGTCTTTGGACTTGTGGGGGAAACCGGAGCACCCGGAGGAAACCCACGCAAACACGGGGGGAACATGCAAACTCCACACAGAAATGCCCCAGCTGAGGCTCGAACCAGCGACCTTCTTGCTGTGAGGCGATTGTGCTACCCACTGTGTTATCATTAATTATTATAGATTTTTTTTTCTTTTACAAATATTTCCCAAATGATGTTTAACACAGCAAGGGAATTTTCACAGTATTTCCAATAATATTTTTTTTCTTCCGGAGAAAGTCTTATTTGTTTTATTTTGGTTAGAATAAAACCATTTTAAGGTCAATAAAGGCTAGGAGGGCTAATGATACTGACTTCAACTGTATATTCATTACCATGCTAAATTACTCCATGAGTTGTCACGACTAAATATGCAGTGTTAAAATAAAGAAATAACCGCTAACTGAATTCATATGTTCTCATATCTGTAGTTCGCCTTGAAGGTAACTGGTATGGTCCTGAGCAATGTTGATGGGTATGCAGTCTGCGTATGTCCATTTAGTGATTGAATGATTTCTTCTTTCTTGAATGACTTTTCAGTTGTATTTAGTTGTTGTTTTCTGGCTGGAATCATCCAGTGTACTTTGACATGCATGGCTGGCTAACAATGTTTGTTATCATCTGCAAACCTATTTTTGGCCTGAAGATGGTATGGTTAATTGAAACTTGTTTTGCTCGGTAAAAGGACAGTTCATCGCTACAACAAGTGCACTCATTTTAAGTTATAGTAAGGCCCAATCCCAATTCCATTTTTGTACCCCTACCCCTTCCCCTTGGCCCTTGAAACAGAGTGTGAAGGGAAAGGGCTTCAAAATTTACCCCTAAGAAATGGGACAACACTACAACATCTGCACACGTCATCATATGTCATCGCGATCTCTTGCTTCATATGAGATCAGACGATCGTGACTGCTGTAGTTATTCCACTTGCGTTATTTTGGTATATATCTTCAGAAAATCACTGAAGGCAAAGATATCACGTTTTCATAACTATATAATGTGACCATAAGATCGTATCTGTACTGTGCATTTACACCGGGGCCATATTAATTTAAAACATTCATTTTAAACACACGAATATAACATTAACATTATACCAGACACTGTAAAAAGGTCATTCCCAGCCACTAGACTTTCTGACAGGGTATTCGAGTGTCAGATGTGAAAGTATGCTGTGGGACTGTTATACAGGAGTTATTATTATGGATTATAGATAGCAAAATTTAGCAGTTTTTAATTTTGCGGGGTTTTTTAAAAAAGCATGACGGTAAAAAAACGAATGCCATTATGTATGTATTAAAAATATGCTTGTTTGTTGTAAAAATTCATAATAATGACAAAAAAATACTAATTTGTGCAACTCCTTACTTCCGTCTGCAGTCATATTGCCATTGCAGATGGTGTATTTTAGGAAATTTTCATACCCCTTGGTTTCGAGTGTGGTCCTGAAAAATCTCAGTTTCGAGGGCTATCTAGCCCGTCCCCTTAGCCCTACGTCTTCAAGCTAAAGAGAATTGGGACACCCCTAGAGGTAAGGGGAAGGGCTAAGGGGTAGTTTTGGGATAGGGCCTAAGTGCACCAACTTTAGTTTAATCCAAACTTGGAAGCTTTTTTTATAATGACTAGTCCCATTCAGCATGGTCATTTTGTCTTGGTCCATTATATAATTTCATATTATCCATCACTCAATGATATGGCTGCGATGATGGCAAGAAGCTGGGGTCAAACCTTATCAAACGATTAAATAAATATTAACATGTTAGCCTTTTTAGATTACTTTCATGCGTTAAAGCGTTAATGTTGGCAACCCTCATTTTTACACTGCACAGATTTTGTAAGCAGTCAAGCTGCCATTGGTTTTGTCAGTTATGTGTCATGCCAATAAAAAAAGAAATATTCTGTTGAAAATCATGCTTAAAAATGCTTAAACCACATTTGATACTTCTTTTTATAATTTACATGCTTCTATTTTTATGCAAACTAAAACTCCTGGGTTGGTGTCTGGGTCCAATTTATATCACAAAAGTGACAATGAACCTCAAAGTTACCCACTGCTGATTTTTGCTTTCCCAAACCAGACTGCCAAAAGTTATTTTCTCCAAGCAACTGCGACTTTTTTCTGTCATTTCATTTAGGCATAAAAATCTATTCAGTTTCACCGTTAATCAGAATCAGAATGGGTTTTATTGCCAAGTGTGCTTACACACACAAGGAATTTGTTTTGGCTACACATACATTTATTAATCATAATACATGTAGGATTTTGGCTGTAAATATTTTAAAGTAATAAGCATTTATGAGGTCAAATGGGCCCGGTGAAATGACTGATAATACTGGGCTAATCTGCAGAACGTGCTGAGAGGTTTAATTCAACATCTTCATTTCCCCATATTTGTCAAGCTCTTGCTGAGTTATTTTTATCTATCCTGTGTGAGGTGTATGTGAGAGCATTAACAACATGCTATAAACCACAACCCTCATTTAGGGTTTCTGTGTTTGAGAGTACAGTCGTGGCCAAAAGTTTTGAGAATGATACAAATATTAAATATTAGTTTGCACAAAGTTTGCTGCTAAACTGCTTTTACATCTTTATTTCAGTTGTTTCTGTGATGTCCTGAAATATAATTACAAGCGTTTCATACGTTTCAAAAGCTTTTATCGACAATTACATGACATTTATGCAAAGAGTCAGTATTTGCAGTGTTGGCTCTTCTTTTTCAGGACCTCTGCAATTCGACTCGGTATGCTCTCAATCAACTTCTGGGCCAAATCCTGACTGGAGTTTGTCAGAATTAGTGGGTTTTTGTTTGTCCACTCCCCTTTTGAGGATTGACCACAAGTTCTCAATGGGATTAAGGATCTGGGGAGTTTGCTGTTGGAGGGTGTTTTGGTACCATTCTTTATTCATGGCTGTGTTTTTGGGCAGAATTGTGAGTAAGCCCACTCCCTTGGATGAGAAGCAACCCCACACATGAATGGTCTCAGGATGCTTTACTGTTGGCATGACACAGGACTGATGGTAGCGCTCACCTTTTCTTCACCGGACAAGCCTCTTTCCAAATGCCCCAAACATTCTGCCCCAGTCCTCAGCAGTCCATTTGCCATACGTTTTGCAGAAGATCAATCTGTCCCTGATGGGCTTTTTTTTTAGAGAATTGGCTTCTTTGCTGCCCTTCTTGACACCAGGTCATCTTCCAAAAGTCTTCGCCTCACTGTGTGTGCAGATGCGCTGACACCTGCCTGCTGCCATTTCTGAGTAAGCTCTGCACTGGTGGCACTCCGATCCCGCAGCTGAATCCTCTTTAGGAGACGATCCTGGTGCTTGCTGGACTTGCATGCCCTAAACTTAACAAGAATTGAACCTCTTTCCTTGAAGTTCTTGATGATCCTATAAATTGTTGATTTAGGTGAATCTTAGTAGCCACAATATACTTGCCTTTGAAGACATTTTTATGCAACGCAATGATGTCTGCACACGTTTCTTTGCAGGTCACCATGGTTAACAATGGAAGAACAATGATTTCAAGCATCACCCTCCTTTTAACATGTCAAGTCTGCCATTCTAACCCAATCAGCCTGACATAATGATCTCCAGCCTTGTGCTCGTCAACATTCTCACCTGAGTTAACAAGACGATTACTGAAATGATCTCAGCAGGTCCTTTAATGACAGCAATGAAATGCAGTGGAATGTTTTTTTCAGGATTAAGTTAATTTTCATGGCAAAGAAGGACTATGCAGATCATCTGATCACTCTTCATAACATTCTGGAGTATATGCAAATTGCTATTATAAAAACTTAAGCAGCAACTTTTCCAATTTCCAATATTTATGTAATTCTCAAAATTTTTGGCCACGACTGTACCTGTTTAATGATTCTTTCCAGCTGAGAGAAGATAAGAACAGCTCCTTCTTCCACAGACCCAGCATGATCCACTACCTGTAGAAAACAAGTAGAAATAGAGAAATAAACTAAATATAAATCAGCAAATAAACAAGATACAAATAAGATCTAAGTTCCAACAAAACAAATAGTTGTACTGTATAGTACTTCAAGGGAAACGTTTATTATATTATTTCATCTCAAAAGAAAAGGTTCATTCCCACTGGTAGCAAACAAGGTCCAACACAAATTTGCTGCTATATAAGAATATGATTATAACAACATAAATCTTCATTCATTCATTTTCTTTTCGGCTTAGTCCCTTTATTAATCATGGGTCGCCACAGCACACCACCAAAATATCAATGGAGTGGCTTCACAACAACTTAGTGAATGTCCTTGAGTGGCCCAGCCAGAGACCAGACCTAAATCCAGACCTAAATTTTGAACATCTCTGGAGAGATCTGAAAATGGCTGTACACCGTCGCTTCCCATCCAACCTGACAGAGCTTGAGAGGTACTGCAAAGAGGAATGGGCAAAAATTCCCAAAGACAGGTGTGCCAAGCTTGTGGCATCATATTCAAAAAGACTTGAGGCTGTAATTGCTGCCAAAGGTGCATCAACAAAATATTGAGCAAAGGCTGTGAATACTTAAGTACATGTGATTTGTCAGGTTTTTTAATTTTAATAAATTTGCAACAATTTCAAAAAATCTTTTTCACATTGTCATTATGGGGTATTGTGTGTAGAATCTCGAGAAAATAAATGAATTTAATCCATTTTGGAATAAGGATGTAACATAAAAAAATGTGGAAAAAGTGAAGCGCTATGAATACTTTTGGTTTTTTAATTCAATTTCCCGTCGGACTGTCACAATATCTATTTGTTAATGTATGATATATTGCACCAAAATATATTGCGATAAACTATATTATTGTCACTTTAAGACCATTTTATGCCACTCATTATATAATGGCAAAATGACAATATAATATTATAATATCATCACAACGCAAGTACTCTTCCAAAGAACAGATATTATTTTATTCTTAAGAATATTTAAATATAGTCATTTTAACAATTTAATAATTAGGCATTGGCATCAGAATGTGAAAATGCATATCCTAAACAAATAATAAAAATAAATGTTAACAAAACAAGGTAAAAAGTAACAGAGGCTGCGATATCTGATACCGGATCTAATTTCAGTTGTAAACACTCACATGAACATATCCTAAAGTCATTTATAGTAAATACAGTGTTTTTTAACCATGGTGACACTGACACCTTCAATAGAGATAGAGATGTTGCACAATCAGCTGAAATGTTGCTAGAATTGGTTTTTTTATGTAAGGGCGATATATATTGCATCAACAAAAATGATTGAGGCTATGTCCATGTGTTGTGCTATAACTCTATATACTGTATTGATTATTGTGACAGGCCTATTGATAAGGACACGTTCAACTGATTAAAAGCGAAAGTAAATACTTATCCAAAAAACTGTTGTTTTGAACTATAGTTCTATTCAAAGAGCACAGAAAAAAAAGTAAAAGTAATTTTCTGACATTGATCATAATAAGAACCAGAATGTTACTATTGAAAGTAATGCATTACAATATTGAGTTACTCCTCAAAAAAGTAACTACTTGCATTACTTAGTTACTTTTTATGGTAAGTAACACGTTACCTTACTTTTGAGTTACTTTTGCATTACTTTTTCTGAGCTGGCTGAGGCTTGATCTGTTCTTGCAGGGGTTTTTTTTCTTTTCTTTTTTTCAATAGAGGAGCTGTGCAATTAGCAACACACTGTATAACCTTCATTTACCTTTAAAAAAAAAAAACACATACATTTTTTTTTATGTAGGATAGTGTTATCTTCTGAAAACTTCCTGACCCCAGAGCTATACATGCCATATATACAGATTAATGCAACCTTAAAGCAATGCGTTTGCTACTTTTTGACTTTTTGTCTTATTCAAAAGTTAAATCACTGATCTTTAATCCTATTTTCCTTTTCTTCCATGCGTTCAAAATAAAGAGAATATTTCTATCATAGAAATGTTAAGGCTCTGCCATCTTCCTTTCTGTCTGTTCCTGCATTCTTTCATTGCATGCGGGACTCAACGCGACTACAATCATTTTAATTTAGCAATTAATTTTTTTTAAAGTGAATTAACTAAACTAGAAAGTAACTGGCATTACATTTTTTTAAAAGTAGCTCATTCATTCATCCATTCATTCATTTTATTTTTGACTTAGTCCCTTTATTAATCTGGGGTCGCCACAGCGGAATGAACCACCAACTTATCTAGCATATGTTTTACGCAGCGGGTGCTCTTCCAGCCGCAACCCAGCACTGGGAAATATCCATACACTCTCAATCACACACATACACTACGGACAATTCAGCTTACCCAATTTACCTATAGCGCATGTCTTTGGACTTGTGAGGGAAACCGGAGCACCCGGAGTAAAGCCACGCGAACACAGGAAGAACATGCAAACTCCACACGGAAATGCCAACTGACCCAGCCAAGGCTCGAACCAGTGACCTTCTTGCTGTAGGGCGATTGTGCTACACACCACGACACCACGTCAGCCTAAAAAGTAACTCAAATATTATTACTTAATTTTGAAAAGTAATGCGTTACTTAGAAAAGTAATACTATTACGTAACTCGCGTTACTTGTAATGCATTACCCCCTAACACTGATAAGAATCATTATAAATGACTGAGTACCAACTGATCAGAATGGAGTGTCTAATCATCATATTATAATGATTACTCAAGTACAATTGGACACTGAAGACCAGAGTACTCCTCGCCAAAAATTCAGCTTCGAATCATAAAACTTAAAACATAGTCATACAGAAAAATACTCATTCTAAATTTTCTAACATTTCACACCATTCCAGTTTTAATAGTATTCAAAAAAATAAATAAATAAATAAAAAAGATTCCTCATTTTACTACTATGGATAATTTCCTTCTACCTTAAGTTTGGCACTTCTGTCAGCTTTGTTGACTCTCTCTAGCAGGTCTCTGGTGGCTGGATTGAGGGTGAACGGCTCTTCCTTTTCACCTTTTCTGTCGCCGGTTCGCAAATACAACAAGAGAGGTCGAGCGTCTGGTGTCTTCACAAACGCTTCCTCAACATCCTCCACAACACAACTAAGAGAGCAGAAAGCATACATGACATTCATATTAACACAATTACGTGATAAAATGTGTGAGAAAGACAGAGCGTCACCTGGACACTGAGGACTTGAGAAGCAGCACACACACAGAGCTCCTCTCCATCTCTTGTCTGCGTTCAGCAGCAAACAGAGCAGCCTTCTCCTCAGGAAATGACACGTTCAGGTAAAAATGACCCAAACCTTCACAAAACCTCTGCAGCCTCCAAGAATGAGTCT
Organism: Danio choprae; assembly: GCA_903798125.1. Classification (NCBI taxonomy): domain Eukaryota; kingdom Metazoa; phylum Chordata; class Actinopteri; order Cypriniformes; family Danionidae; genus Danio; species Danio choprae. The sequence goes on along the minus strand of CAIGQW010055747.1, from coordinate 5,206,424 downwards.
ATAAGAGAGGGACAAATAGATGGAGAGAGGTAAAATGTTAAAATGAGATTAAGTGATGCTATTTGACTTAAGGTATCCTAAAATTTACACTTTCTGATCACCAAATTGGTAATTATAAGAGGAATAATAATAAGTAATAATTTGAAACAAAACTAAAACTTTAAGGTTTAACATTTGACAACAAAAAAGATGGAAAAAAAACAACCATATAATTTTGATTTGTATTTTTTTCATTAAAACAATAATAATATTTAAAAGAATTAGTGCTGGCCAAAGATTGATCACAAATAATAATTATTGTTACAACCCCTGGGTAGTCTAGGAAAGTGGGGTTGCACACTTGGACTGAAGATTTGGTTAAAATAGAAACTCAAAACTAAATTGTGCTCCAAAGTAAGGATGGACAACAATAACGTGTACAAATAATAGTGATTTATTTACAAGTGGTGAATAGTGAAACAGTGAGTGAGTTATTTACAACTTTAGAAACAATAAACAACAAACTTTTTAAAAATACGGGCTATGGGTGGCGCTTAGAAAGTCAGATGGAGATCGACTTATTTACTTACCATTTTTATAATGATTTGATCAGCTGTAGTTTAAAATTATGCTGTATTTTTCCTCCTCTAAGGGCTTATTATGCGGTCTCTGTTGCCATCTTGTGGATGAACATCGTCAAACGTCATTGGTCTGCTCAATGACAGGCTAATGGCCGCCGATGCAGTGTCTCTCAGAATATTTTAATAAATATATAAATATTTTAAAATAGGCACTATCCTTATAAATAAGCTGCATAGTTGCAATCTAAACAACTACATTCTCAACTAAAAAAGCCTCAAAAGTACATTATGTTGTCCAACAGCAGCAATATTTGTCAAACTGTAGAGTGTCCTCTGCTTGTTGCTGTATGTGGGCGGAGTAATACACAAGAGTGAAGGGTGAAGAGGCTGGACGAGTGCTGTTACTGGCAGAATATCGCACAGCTATTAGCCAATCAGATTTAAGAATCAGACAGAACTGTTGTGTATATATATATATATATATGGGCTTGGAACAACATAACATTTTAATTTATTGATAAGTATTCTTTTAAATACGTTAGCCCAAAAGAATTAAAGCTACAGTCGTGGTCAAAAGTTGAGAATTACATAAATATTAGAAATTGGAAAAGTTGCTGCTTAAGTTTTTATAATAGCAATTTGCATATACTCCACAATGTTAAGAAGAGTGATCAGATGACTTCTTTGCCATGAAAATTAACTTAATCCTGAAAAAAACTTTCCACTGTATTTCATTGCTGTCATTAAAGGACCTGCTGAGATCATTTCAGTAATCGTCTTGTTAACTCAGGTGAGAATGTTGACGAGCACAAGGCTGGAGATCATTATGTCAGGCTGATTGGGTTAGAATGGCAGACTTGACATGTTAAAAGGAGGGTGATGCTTGAAATCATTGTTTTCCATTGTTAACCATGGTGACCTGCAAAGAAACGCATGCAGCCATCATTGCGTTGCATAAAAATGGCTTCACAGGCAAGGATTTGTGGCTACACAATAAGATTGCACCTAAACCAACAATTTATAGGATCATCAAGAACTTCAAGAAAAGAGGTTCAATTTATGTTAAGAAGGCTTCAGGGCGTCCAAGAAAGTCCAGCAAGCACCAGGATCATCTCCTAAAGAGGATTCAGCTGCGGGATCGGAGTGCCACCAGTACAGAGCTTCCTCAGGAATGGCAGCAGGCAGGTGTCAGCGCATCTGCACACACAGTGAGGCGAAGACTTTTGGAAGATGGCCTGGTGTCAAGAAGGGCAGCAAAGAAGCCACTTCTCTCCAAAAAAAACATCAGGGACAGATTGATCTTCTGCAAAAAGTATGGTGAATGGACTGCTGAGGACTGGGGCAAAGTCATATTCTCAGATGAAGCCCCTTTCTGATTGTTTGGGGCAACTGGAAAAAGGCTTGTCTGGAGAAGAAAAGGTGAGCGCTACCATTAGTCCTGTGTCATGCCAACAGTAAAACATCCTGAGACCATTCATGTGTGGGGTTTCTTCTCATCCAAGGGAGTGGGCTCACTCACAATTTTGCCCAAAAACACAGCCATGAATAAAGAATGGTACTAAAACACCCTCCAACAGCAACTTCTTACAACAATCCAATAACAGTTTGGTGAAGAACAATGCATTTTTTCAGTATGATAGAGTGTCGTGCCATAAGGCAAAAGTGATATCTAAGTGGCAAAACGTTGAAATTTTGGGTTTATGGCCTGGAAACCCCCACAACTTAATCCTATTGAGAACTTGTGGTCAATCCTCAAAAGGTGGGTGGACAAACAATAACCCACTAATTCTGACAAACTCCAAGAAGTGATTTTGAAAGAATGGGTTGCTATCAGTCAGGATTTGGCCCAGAAGTTGATTGAGAGCATGCCCAGTTGAAATGCAGAGGTCCTGAAAAAGAAGAGCCAACACTGCAAATACTGACTCTTTGCAAAAATGTCATGTAATTGTCGATAAAAGCCTTTGAAACGTATGAAATGCTTGTAATTATATTTCAGGACATCACAGAAACAACTGAAACAAAGATGTAAAAGCAGTTTAGCAGCAAACTTTGTGAAAACTAATATTTGTGTCATTCTCAAAACTTTTGGCCACGACTGTATTTTTTTTCATTGGTTAATGTCAATTTTATAATTTGTAACATGGTCAGTAAAAAACAATTTATGGCTTGTACATTTCATCAAGGCAATGGCCATCGGCACAAATGTAGCTAAATGTTATTTTGAGGCCGTGTGTGTACCTGAATAAACGTCTGCAGCTCTGCTTTGGTCTCGTGTGTGTATATGAGGTAGCAGCGGACTGTGTTACTCCACAGAGACTGAGAGACGTGAGGAGAAACTTGCAGAAGACTGGCCACCGCCGCATCCCAATCATCTGAAACACATACTCACAAACATCAACACATTTACATTTACACCTACAGACAAAAATAAACAGATAAAACTCACCTCTGCTGACATTAGCAAATGGCCCCTCCACGTCAATAAGACTGTGAGCGAATTCCGGACCCCTGTGTGTCTGCTGTAACTGCATCATGCTGCCCATGGACGGCTCGCTGCCCAACACACCACCGCTCCAGTATTCACACTGAGTTCCTGCGGCTACACACACAGTGGACACAAGGGATGAACTGGTATTGAATGTTTTAAAACTCAGGGTTTACAACAAAGCTCCAGTCTAAAATTTTACGACATTATGCTTAACCCTTGTGCACTGTTAGGGATGTTTTCATCCACTCTGGGCTGATTTTGAGTATTAATTTGGCCACAACTTACTCTGTGTTTAAGCAAATGGAATGACTTTTGATAACAAATCTTATTTTGACGCATATTTTGGAAAAATGCTTTGAAAATTCCCAAAAAAAATCTTAACAATAAACTCTGGACAAATTTAACCTTTCATTATGTTAGTAGCTGATTTTGCCCCGTTGACTTCCATTATAGTGACATTTTTTGATTGCAAAGCCATGAAACCATATTATTATGTATTATGTATTTTTTTTCTATTAAATCACCAGTTGCAGTGCAAAAAAGCTTAGTTTGGAGTATAGTGTGTGTGTGTGTGTGTGTGTGTGTGAGAGAGAGAGAGAGAACCTTTGCGCACTTACCTTGATACATCTGAGAAAATCAAAATAAGCAGCTCAGCTCTCAGAACATAGTAAACAGTAAGTGTATTTATGCACAGAACTCCATATAAAAGCCAAAAACGTTTTTGCACAGGCCTATCTTTAATGGGTTAATGGTGCCAACTGACGATGCCAACAGTAAAAATGACAGATTTGACCTCTTCCCAACTGGGAAAACCACCAACAATCAAGAATGCAGGATTATTTGGTGTCAAGGCTTTGCAATCCAAAAATGTGTTTGTAATGGAAGTTAATGGGGCACAAACTGCCATGAACATAACGAAAGTGTAGTCAATTTGAACAATACACAAGAGTTAATATTTTTTTTGTCTGTGGCCACACGTGACTTGCCTAGTGTTCTCATTGCTAGGTCCACACGAAAACTAAATGGGCAGAAATCCGCAGATGTTTTTAGCCCATCATTGAGTCTATTTATTTTAATATAAAAATAAATGTTTAAAAGTAATAAACATGTAATAATACTCATGACTAGGAAAATGGACATAATGTGAAAGATCATTGCTGTATGCATATTGCAAAATTAATTCACAGTACTAGGAGTGTCAAAATTAATTGTTCACGACGCAGATGAGGACAATTTGGTACGGTTTAGTAAGAAACCATAACTGGGTATGTTTCCCAACATCATTTATCACGGCAGCATACAATGGCAAAGGAGGCAAGACGCTTGTGGGAATAATTAAAAATGCTCCAACTGTTTTAAAAGCTTATATCTTGGCACATTTCGCTGTTTTTGCGTTAGCTGGGACAGTTTTTGTCTTAAACTGAAGGTGCAGTAGAGCTCAAGATCCACTAAGTGCATAATATAAAAGCTCGATCTCTCAAACTCACTGAGCAGCAGAACACAACGCTGAACATGTCAATATCGCTTATTTGATTTTTAATGCATTCGTGAGAGAGAGAGTCTTTATTGCCATATCAGCTTCTCTGGCTATGTCAAAAATAGATCAAATTTACAAACGTTTCATAAATATTACTTTTCTATAATAAACAGACATCAACAGCAATAAATACTGCATAAAATAAGACAAAAATCTAAAACAAGATTTCATTCATTCATTCATTCATTTTCCATCGACTTAGTCTCTAATTTATCAGAGGTCGCCACAGTGGAATGAACCGACAAATTTCCAGCATATATTTTATGCAGCGAATGCCCTTCCAGCCCATCCAGGGAACACCCATACACTCTCGCATTCACACACACACACTCATACACTAAGGCCAATTTAGTTAATCAAATTCACCTGTAGCGCATGTTTTTGGACTGTGGGGAAAACTGGAGCACCCGGAGGAAACCCACACCAACACGGGGAGAACATGCAAACTCCACACAGAAATGCCAACTGGCCCAGCCAGGATTTGAACCAGCAGCCTTCTTGCTGTGAGGCGACAGTGCTAACCACTGAGCCACCGTGCCGCCCTAGTTTAAGATTACTTTTGATAAAAAATTCTAACATTTTTGAAGGACTCATTATACAAATATTTCCTTTAAAGGCTCTCCACATAAACATTGTTGTCTCCAGATAAAAACAATACAATACATTCATAAAGCATGTTTTTCACTGAACAGGTAAAAATGAAAGGTTCAGTTCATATGTCCGACTGCTTTTATGACAAAACAAAATATATGTGAGGTAAAACTGAAAATTGATCGGTGATATCTGAATTGAACTGAATCGATGACATGATAACTGAACCACGTGAACCACTACACAGCACACATTCTTACTAGCATGCACTGAACTGAACTGAAGAGAGTTCCAAAGAAAAGGGAGTCTGTGTGAGTAATTACACCATTTGACATGCAGGTGGTCTGCCAGTAAAACGGCAACATTTCACAGCAACATGAGAAATACATAAGAAATCTGCATGTGAAAGGACATACAGTGGAAATGCAAGCGACAATGAATAACATTAATAACTGCTTATTCTGTAGTCACTTTATTTCCTCTGAACTCTGCATTTGTGGTTGAAAATAAAACAAACCCTCATTTCATCATATACTGCAGTTTACCTTGTTTTTAACAAATGTTTTCCCATAATAAACTAATAAGTTAAATAAATAATAATAAATAAATAATTTAAGCAAGTTTAATGTTTTCCTCATCCCAATATAAAATGCTCCTAATATTCATTCATTCATTCTCATTTCGGCTTAGTCCCTTTATTAATCTGGGGTCGCCACAGCGGAATGAACCGCCAACTTATCCAGCATATGTTTTACGCAGCGGATGCCCTTCCAGCTGCAACCCATCTCTGGGAAACATCCATACACACCCATTCACACACATACACTACGGACAATTTAGCTTACCCAATTCACCTATAGTGCATGTCTTTGGACTTGTGGGGGAAACCGGAGCACCCGGAGGAAACCCACGCCAACACAGGGAGAACATGCAAACTCCACACAGAAACGCCAACTGGCGAGGCTCGAACCAGCGACCAGCGACCTTCTTGCTGTGAGGCGAACGTGCTACCCACTGCGCCACTGTGAGGCCCGCTCCTAATATTGTGATGGCTTAATTTTAACTGATGTACCAAATGTAAAATGGTGTAAGCTTGAGCTTCATCCCGCTCCATTTCGACCATGATGAAATGTATTTTGTTTAAAGAGCTGTTTTAAGTGTATGATTCTTTTGTTCAAAATAAATCAAATCAAATCATGAACATAACTTTTGGCCACTGCTGTAGTTGCACTTGTGAAAATGTGTCTGTCCTATTCTTACTGGTAACAGTGGTGTGGTTATCATCTGAATCAGAGTCTGCTGAGTCATAAATCTGAATGCCTTGCGCCTGCAGCTGTTGAAGTTTTGACTCCAGATCTCGTTTTGCCCGCAGCAAATCCTGAATTTCCTTTTCTTTAGTCTCCCGGAATATCTGATGGGTAAAACAAAGTACAGTTGAAGTCAGAATGATTAGTCTTCCTGTGAATTTTTTTTTTCTTTTTCAAACATTTCCCAAATTATGTTTAACAGAGCAAGGTATTCTTCACAGCATTTCCGATAATGTTTTTTGTTCTGGAGAAACTCTTATACGTTTTATTTTGGCTAAAATAAAAGCAGTTTTTATTTTTTTTTAAACCATTTTAAGGTCAATATTATTAGCCAATTAAGCAATATTTTTTTCGACTGTCTACAGAACAAACCATCATTATATACAATGACTTGCCTAATTACCCTAACTTAGCTAATTAACCTAGTTAAGCATTTACATTGCACGTTAAGCTGAATACTATAGTATCTTGAAAAATATCTAGTAAAATATTATGTACTGTCATCATGACAAAGATAAAACAAATCAGTTATTAGAAGTTAGTTATTAAAAATATTATGTTTAGAAATGTGCTGAAAAAATCTTCTTTTCTTTAAACAGAAATTGGGAAAAAATGTATACAGTAATTCAGGAGGGCTAATAATTCTGACTTCAACTGTGTATGCTATCTGAACAGGGCAGAGAAATGAATGAAACATAAGGTAAATACGGCACAGAAACATAATCTGAAAATAAAACAGGCTTAAAAGATAAAGCAAAGATTAAAAAAAACAGGAAGTAGAGTGGGGAGATTTAGAATTGTGCAAGGTAAGAATGATCAATGAGTCAGCTGAGACTCATACCTTAAACTGTCGTTTGACCTTGTCTCTATCATGTTCAAAAGTGGCAGCTCTTTCCATGGCTTGGTACTTTGCTTCCAAGGCACTTTCCTTCTCTCGAAGAATCTTCTGGTAAGTCTTCTGAAGAGCCTGGCAACCAGAAAATACAACCCAAAATCGTTAAACATAAAAACAACATTAAAGGCAAAGTTCACTCAAAAATGAAAATTCTGTCATCATTTACTGATCCTACACTTGTTTGAGCTTCTTCTTGAAAAGATATGTTGAGATTCTAAATGCTGGAAACCATATTTTTGGAAGTCAATGTTTACTGATTTCTAACATAAATATCTTCTGTGTTAAACAGAAAAAGAAACTCATTCAACATAAAAACATACCATGCAGGAATAATTAATTTGCTTTTTTTTTATTTTGAGGATTAATTCATTCATTTTCCTTTGGCTTCGTTTCTGATTTATCAGAGGTCGCCACAGCGGAATGAACCTCCAACTGTTTCAGCATATGTTTTACGCAGCGGGTGCCTTCCAGCCGCAACCCAGTACTGGGTTTTTTTAGTACATCCAATTCACTTATAGCGCATGTCTTTGCACCCAAACCGGAGCACCCGGAGTAAACCACGCCAACAGGGAGAGAACATGCAAACTCCACACAAAAACGCCAACTGGGCCAGCCAGGACTTGAACAAGCGACCTTCTTGCTGTGAGGCGACAGTGCTGACCACTGAGCCACCGTGCCACCCCTGGAAAAACATTCAGTGATCTTAATTATCAAGCAGGTTTTCATTTACATGGCCCAAAAAACTGCATTATACATTTAGCGAGCATACCAACAACTATTAACATAGTAAGAATACACACCTTATTATAATGATGTTTAATTACTGATTAAAAAAAAGAAAAAGTAATCATTTTGGGGGAGGGGTGGTCACAAAACCTATTCGGCCTATAAGGCTGCATTTATTTGATCGAAAATACAGTAAAAACTGTAACTACATTTTAAAATAACTGCTTTATTATTTAATGTAGTTTAAAAATCCATTCCAGTGACTTAAAGATGAAATGTCAACATCGTTACTCCAATCTTCAGCATCAGGTTATAAAATGTTACATAAGAACAGCTAAATGTAATAAATTAAATGTATATTTATATACTTAAAAGTTCCATAGATCTTTTTCTTCTTAAAAAGATGACTACTGTATAAAATTTTTTGAAAAATCGTTTTAAACAAGCTTTCTAAATGTTTTTATTTATTTGGTTTTATTTGCCAACCACTGTTATTTGTCATTAGCACACACAAACAGTCAAGATGATCTTATTCCCTCTCAAACCTGCAGCTCAGCCCGCAACCTCTTGTTCTCCTCATCCAGCTTGGCTTCTTTCTTTTGCATGGAGGTGATTTCATTGTTCTTGCTGACTCTGAAGATCTCGTAGTCTTTCCTTAGGCGCTCATACTCTGCTGCGTACTCCAGTTCCACAGATCCGGTGGATTTGAAGCTGGCACCGATGACACGAGGCCCACGACGAAACGAGCTCCGCAGCAGACGTGCCTTTGGTTTCACCTCCACTGGTATCTCGCATGCTTCTCCTCCTTCCCCACCATACGCATCTTCAATCACCTCACCAGGGCTCACCAGAGAGGATGCCGTACCCATAACAACTGATAAGAGGTGCCAGAGAGATAACCAAACCGCATTGTAGGCTACATGAGGGTTCTGTTGAAAACAGGAAACTTAAAGCATCGCTGACATGTTAAATCATTTATGTAGACATACGAACACATTAGAGCTGCAGCGCTGACAGGCTCTTATGCAGTATTTGACAAGATATGTCATTATATAAACTGGATTTGTATAAAAGATTGGCTAACCATAAAATGAAAATGCTCGCCTTTTTTATCTACCCTTATGTTGTTCCAAAACTGTAAGGAATGTGTTCATGTCATAAACAATCCATCTACAGTCTATTCCAAAACTCTTGAAGCTTCAGCATGTTCAATAAGAGATCAAACATATATTCATACATGGCATTATAGCAACATGTAGCAATTGGCGTACCTCAAGGCTCAGTCATAGGACCATTAATTATCTCCATCTACACATCATCAATAGGATGTCGCATTCAAAAACAAGTCTTTTCCCTTCACTGATGTGCTGATGATGGTTGAGTTTGAGCATGCAAATTCATGTTGTACAACGCTGTGAAAAGGGGCAGGATTAAATGAGAAGATTAGACATTTAAAAAATTGAGCGATTAGTCTGTATTTTTAATTTCTGTAGAGAAGGGTCATATTTGGATTGGTCTAACGTAATGCGATTTCGCAGGTCAGAGTTGACCAAGCTTGAACTTTGCTAGACAGCGAAACAACCTTGTGTTTCCAGTCTGTCGTATTCGCATGAATGAAAGTCTATGGGGTGAAAAATGCAGTGTGACCATGGCTTTATTCAAGCCAAATGATCTGACTGTGGCTGCTTAAATCAGTTTGACTGACAGACCTTTCTTGCCTGATGAAGGAACATCAATTTTGTCTCAAGCTCTACAGAGACAGAACTGCTGGTAATTTTGGCCAAACCAACATTTTATCACAACTTTTCAATTCAGTTAGGCACATAAATCCTAATTCCTTCCAGGATAGCCAGTATCCTTGGAGCTATGGTTGAGTATTAGTTAAACTTCACATACTACATTGCCATATACAGCAATAAAGGTTCTGTTGACCCAAAGATTTAAATTCTGTCATCATTTACTCATCATTCACTTGTCACAAATCAGTTTCAGTTCAGGTAGAACTACGGGGTAAGTGAATAGTGAACCTTTGTCTAGACCAGTGTTTCTCAACCACGTTCCTGAAGGACCACCAACACTGCATGTTTTTGGATGTCTCCTTTGTCTGTCACACTCATTACAGGTGTTTCAGTCTCTGCTAATGAGCTGTGATCTGAATCTGGTGTGTTTGGTTAAGGAGACATGGAAAATGTGCAGAGCTGGTGGTCCTCCAGGAACGTCGTTGAGAAACACTGGTCAAGTACTATAAAACCTCTGCAACTGATACAGAATGCAGCTGTAAAATTGGTCTTAAATGAGACAAAGAGGGTGCTATTGACAGCTTTGCTCAATTTGTAAAAATATGCCAACAGCTGCTCTTATCAAATTCAATACACTGATGTTTGCTTACAAAACAACCACTGGGTCTGAACCCTGCAACTAAACCAGGGGTGCCCAAACTCGGTCCTAGGAGACTGGTGTCCTGCAGAGTTTAGCTCCAACCCCAATTAGACACACCTGAACTGCGAATCAAGCTCTTACTAGTCAAACTGGAACAGGGGTGACCAAACTCGGTCCTGGAGGGCCAGTGTCCTGCCGATTTTAGCTCCAACTTGCCTCAGATGGCCTAGTAAGAGCTTGATTAGCTAGCCCAGGTGTGTCTGATTGGTGTTGAAACTAAACTTTAGAGGATACAGGCCCTCCAGGACTCCAGGTTTGGGCACACCTGATCTAAACTCACTACTTCAGACTTATTATGCCCTCTAGAAACGTATGTTCTGCAAGTGAATTGTTCGTTGTAATTTCATCCATAAGGGGCACAAAATCACTTTCAAAGAACTTTACATTCCCTGTTTTCTGCAGGTAGAATTACTTGCCTGCTGTCTCAACTCTTGCAGCTCTCTAGCAGCTTTCAGTGAATGGCTAAATATACATCCTTTTCGTGTATACTCCTGTTATTACTACTTATATCTATATCTATTCAATATATTTTTTCTATTTATTTGTTAAACTTTAAAGAACCTTCTTACAAATACTGTTTGATTAACTGGTACTTGTCACATTGTTGCTCAGTTGTTAATCACATTGCTTCTATTTTTGTCTCACGTAACAGTCACTTTGAATGAAAAGTAATGTTTCTGAGTACATAACGTTAAATTGAAGTTACCGTTATTGAAATAAAAATCGTTTCGAAAGGCCATACAACTTTAGTTAAGCTTATATTTCCACAGTGCAGTGGCTTTTTATTTGAGATAGTAACAATCTTTATACAAAAATAAACCTGGACACATCATGGTTGTGATATTTGTAAAATGTATCCATAAAATTTGGCATAAATACATAATTTTGTCACATTAATTAAAACACGGTAAGAATTAATATGACTTCTTAACGTGTTTGTTCTGAATTCGTGCTTAAATGTGCAATATTACACAATATTTGTACTTAGTGTCTCACAACAGACAATATCAAAATTAAATTAAGTTATCAAAACTTGTAAGTGACGTTATGCAAACACCCCAACAATATATTTTGGTAAGACGTGCTATTAGGTCAACTGTATTTTTCTCTTTACAGTAACACCAAATCAAACATATGGCCGACGTTTATTGAAAACTGCGTAATTTAAAATAAACTTCACCTTAAACTGTGGTCTCCCAACCCTATGGTCATCCCGGAGACGATAAGCGGGACGTTTCCCAAAAGAGCGAAGAAAAATACTCCACCCAACCGAAAAAACGAAGAAGCTTCAGGACGATGTACTTGGTCAAAACTGATCTTAAAACACAAAATATAAAACAATAGGAAACGCTTTCATAAACGTCGCTGGTATATGGTGCAGCAAGGTAAACAAATCTTATAGATGTACACGCTTTTCCACAACTTGTTCCTGACAACCGCGTTACTAGGCACGCCTTCTTCTACGGGTCCACAATGAGACCAAAAAGTTTCCCTGAAGCCTTTTGTGCATGTGCAAGTATGCAGCCAGGCACATTTGGAAGTAAACTACACCCCAGTTGTGTGTTTGAGATTAATTGAAGTGTATTTGCTTTACAACAAAATAATAGGCATACATCAAATGTGATATTTGAAGCTATTTTATCATTTAAAACTGTAAGTTTCTGAATTTGAACTGTTTGTGACAGTAAGGATTGTGAGAATTCTCATCAAAACAATATTGGTTTACAGGGATCCTGCCTGGTTTTGGGAGCTAGGTTTGTGGATAAGGTTTCATCACATTTGTCTGATGTAGAAGTAAATCACCAGGTCATATTCTATCAGAAACCTGTGCTGTCCAGACTGCTGTGAACGTTTAAACTGCTGAGGCTATGGAATAGAGGTAAAAACATTTGTTTGTTTTTTAATAATTTTGCTCAGTGTATCGTCAGGGGCCAAGTTCAGTTGGTTTTGTTGGTATGTGTTTATTTAGTATCAAAATGCATCATGTCCTTCATAAGAACTCAGTGTTTCATCAGGCGCCACAGTAATAATTTAATCCACCAAAAAATTATTCTTATTATTTAAATATACCTGACAAGAGTTTTAGGGAATACATTTCACTGTTTTACTTATTGAAAAATCACTCTAATGCACAGAAAAGTAAGTAAACGACTAAACCTGTATTGTACTGTATTACATGTGACGCATATACAAAAACATTATACATGACAAATTCATTATTGAATATATAAAAAATATTGACACAAAAAGGTGAATAAAGACAAGGCAAGTAATCATTGTCATACCTCTAAAGTTGAAGACAAAATTATTATTCCTCCTGTGAAATGTTAATTGTTTTTCATATATTTTCCAAGTGAGCAAGAGCAAGAATGTTTTGCAACAGAGCAAGGAATTTTTTTCCACAGAATTTCCTATAATACTTCTGGAGAAAGTCTGATTTATGTTAGTTTAGCTGGAATAATAAAAGTAAAAAAATTAAAAATAAATATATAAATAAATATATAGTTGATTGAACATAAAAGATTTAAGCTGCCCTCAAGAATTGTGTTGTTTCAGCTTATTTAAGCAGCAGAAATATTTTTTTGAGTCAACAGTCCCTAAAGAAAATTACCATACCCTGTGAAAATAAATACCTTTACTCGTATTATACCCTGTATTCAAAAGAACTTCAGGATAAAGTTGTAGAAAGGCACAGGTTAGTAGAAGAGGCTACAAAAACATTTCAAAGGCTGGAAAAGTTATTTGGAATGTGATTTGATTTCAGGCTGTATGACAAATAAAGCAATTATTTCAAAGGCGTATGATGATTTTCTATAGGAACTGTACATACACTGTTAACATACACTATTTAACCGTAATATGAACTGTATTTTACTGTACGACAGTTTTGCAGTGTTACTGTATTTTACAGTTGCATTGTGAACATGACTGTTTTACAGTAAAGTTATACAATACTATAAATACATATACAGCAAGGTAAATAGTGCTGTAAATGTAAATACAGTATTTTTGTTGTAATTGGTTTACAGTAAGTTACTGGCGAACTGCTGCCAGTGAGTTACTGTAGATTCTACAGGAAATTGTTAACAGTGTATATTATGAATTGTGATGAAAGAATAAGTTATGATGAGAAATTGTGTTTAAAAATGTGTTGAAAATGTCTCTACGTTAAACAGCACTTTGGAAATGTTTGCAAAATGCTAAAAATTTCACAGGGGGGATAATAACGTTGTCATATGAGAAATTCTCATCTCTAAATGTTATGAGTTAAGAGTTAAGAGTTCCACATTTGTCATGGAAGGAATTAATGTGTGCGCTAGGTTTCTGAATGTGATGATGAATGTCATGAAGTTCTTTTACTTTCATTTTAAACTCATGTGCTACAGATAGGCTACTGAGTTTCGTTATGCCTGATAGCCAACAGCTGAGAAGATGTCAAGAGACCTTTCCAGTCTGATCATGAGGTGGATTGCTCGTATTTGGGTTTTTTCCCACAGAGCTGCAACAAAGTCTCTTGGTAATTTCTAGCCAGAAAGAAGTACATGATGGGGTCCAACACGCCACTGATGCACGTCAAAGCTGAGGTAATGCGATTTCCCAGATGCAGCATTTGTCTTTCAGATTCTGACCTCGACATGTCATCATGCTGTTTGATAAAAAACAATCTGTGAATGTGATATGGCACAAAAGCAATCAAGAAGTTGACCACCGTGAGTACAATCATCCTCATGGCCTTGCGCTGAGCGGGCGTCCGTTCTTGAAAAGTCATCCGTTTGACCTTCCAAAATATCAGAATATAAGAAACACTCAAAATAACCAAAGGAATGGCGAACGAAACAGCGATTGACACCAGGGCGCCGGTGGGATTTGAGGACTTCTCTATGTATAGCTTTTCACACACCGTCACATTCTGCCATACTCTAGTCACTTGGCTTCTGGAGAACAGGACGGGCATCATGGAAATGGTCACCATGACCCACAGGACTGCACAGACCACGTTGGAATTCCTGGTCTTTCTCAGATTTTGAGTTTTGAGAGGTAAAACGCAAGCCAACAGTCGGTCCACGCTGATGCAGGTCATAAAGTACATGCTGCAGTAGAGGTTGACGTAGAACAGGAAGCCCACCGCGCGACAAGCCGCTTCGCCAAGAGGCCAATGGCTGTCGGACAGGTGATAGATCACTCGCATGGGGAGAACTAATATGTAGGACATGTCCGCTATCGCCAGGTGCTTCAGATACACTTTGGAAGGGGTTTTGGTGGTGTTGCGATGGCAGAACACCCATAGGGCCAGAGCATTGCTTGGGACTGAGAGGATGAAGATGACTATGTAGAAGACGGCAAGCAGGATGTTCTCTGTGTGAGAGCTGAGGTAAATCAGCTCTTCGGAGTGATTCGACATCTTCAGGTCTGTCTTTCGAGACGTTGAGCTGCAGAGTCAGAATTATCAGACAGATTTTAGCTGTTACATTCTCATACATTCTCTGAAAACCTCTCTAAGTACTTCTCTAGCATTTTGTGATGCAATAGACCCTCATGCATCTACTGTGGGGTTCAGAAAAAGTCTGGGTTCACAAAAAAAGAAAGAAAGATGGCTTGACCCGAAGATGTAAAATTAATTGTATTCAAAGTGCACCAGAAAATGGTATATGAAAAAATAAATAAATAAATAAATAAAATAAAATAAATTAAAAAAAAATATTATATATATATATAGTGGCATTTTTTTTCCAATTAAAAGATATTTATATATCTTATCTACTCTAATACTGTTTTATTATTATGTAAAACAACATTAGTTGTTACAATTAGTTGGCTTGACTTAAAAAGGGAGTAAAACTGCAGCATTAAAATGATCCATTAAATGAAGTCAAATTAACAGTTCCAAGTTACAGTTAGCCTACTAACTTTTAAATGAACTAAGGCTATGTGTTCACTCACTGTTTTTAAGTAAAGTCACTTAAGTAACTAATCACATTTTACAGTTGGAGAGTACAAAATATGGAAACATTTAAACATTCCGAACTTAGAGATAAAATCAGTGCTAAATGAAATGTACCGACTTAGTCAAGTCTTTTTATTGTTGTTGTTATAGATTTATATAGTGCTGATGGTCAAAACATCTTTACAGAGAGAACAGGTAATGATAGCAATTAAGGAATTATTTAATAGAAATTATGTGATTAAATATCGTTTAGAGGCTACTAAATACAAATTGGAACTCTTGTAAAGGATATTTTAAAGATAAGTCAGAAAATCAGTACTGAACAATAAAAAAAACGTTATTTAAAGAAAGAAAGGAAATATTAACGTTATAATTAGTATGTCTAATATTTGAAAATAGTAATGGGTACTTACAGGTTTAGTGACTGAAGCATCCAGTGCATTGACTTGAAGATAAATAAGTGACCTTTTGGCTGTAGACCAAATCAGCTGAATGTTGAGTCGTATGAATGCTCATATCTGTTCCTGTTTTAGTCATATGCTTTCTTTTCATGTAGGTGGTGGCATGTACTGAAATGACATGATCAATTCCTAAAACAGAACCTGTATTTTTTACAACATCCCTATTAACGCATACCACCACCTGCTGGCCTCTTTACATGCTGCATGTGATGACTACAACTCATAAGAGAAACTTGGCATAGTTCAAATTTGCAGGGATTGAAAATATTTTCAGAGATGAATCATTAAGGAAGTACACAATCAGACAGTGTTCAGTGTGCTTACCGTAGCCCATTCACAGCGATTAATTCATTACAAGCAACGTAATCAGATTACATAAATTTTCCTATATTCATCAGGGGTCGCCACAGTGGAATGAACTGCCAACATATGTTTTTACACAGCGGATGCACCTTCCAGCTGCAACCCAGTACTGGGAAACACCCATACACACACACACATACACTATGCCCAATTTAGTTTATTCATTTTACCTGTACCACGTGTCTTTGGACTGTGGGGGAAACCAGAGCATCCGGAGGAAACCCACGCGATCAAGGGGAGAACATGCAAACTCCTCACATAAATGCCAACTGACCCAGCCCTGGACTCGAACCAACGACCTTCTTGCTTTGGGGGCGACAGTGCTGCAACCATTGAGCGACCGTGTTGCCTATCAGATTACATATTTCAAGTAAATAATAAAGTAACACATTATTCAATGAATTATGTTTTGCTTCTTTAAAAATTAACGCTAGTCACTTGACTGACTAACAGCTCATGTCCCTGCCCGCAGCCAGGGGGGTTTGGGTGGTTCGAAAGACCCACCCCCAAACAAAGTCCAGAATTTGGCCCTTACAGTATATTAGATTATTTGTCCAATTTTTGATGGATGCCATAATAAATTGTGAAAATAACCAATAGAAGAAGCCTTTAAGACCAATTAAAATTTTAATTATTTAAATCAAATTCTGACTTAGGAAACTAACTGGCCAGTTTGTTATTTGCCTATATAGTTGTATTTTTTTTTATGATTATTTAAAACAAGTTTAAACAGATTCCTAATTAGTTTTTTAAATGATGGATAATAATAAAGTTGTATTTTAAAAATAAGAAAAAAATACAATTTCTTTATTCAACATTTTAAATGTAAAATTCTAACATTCCTAACATCTCCTAACATTATTTATAAAACTGCAGTAACCTACTGTTTAAATGCGCATTTGTAAATAAACATGTCGTGCTAAAATAGTATGGCAAAATTGTAGCAAATAGTTTTGTTTTTCATCAAAAAGTGTGGTTATGATCATCATCCGACTAGCTAATCCAGCAAAGATTAGTGCTTAAGATGTCACTAAAATGCAGTATTTGAACCTCATAATTGAATAGGAAATGAGGCGAATAACTGCACAAAGGTCCACTTTTTGAGAAAAAAGAACCACCCCTTTCAATAGGCTGGCTGAAAATAAGGAATATTGGGAAAATTCATTCCTGAAGTTTTTATTAATATGCTATTATTAATCCTGTTCTTTATGTAGCCTAATCCAGTAACGAAATTTGTGGTTGAGCTGCTCCTGTACAGAGGCAAATTCACATTTCCTTGAGCCTGGGATTTATTTACTGGTTAGCACTGTTGCCTCACATCAAGAAGGTCGCTGGTTCGAATCTCGGCTGGGCCAGTTGGCATTTCTTTGTGGAGTTTGCATGTTCTTCCTGTGTTCGCGTGGGTTTCTTCCAGCTGCTCTGTTTTCCCCACAGTCCAAAGACATACGCTGTAAGTGAATTGGGTAAAACTAAATTGGCCATAGCATATGAGTGTGTGTATGAGTGTTTCCCAGTAGGCTACTCGGTTGCTGCTGGAAGGGCAACCGCTGCGTAAAACATATGCTGGAATTATTGACGGTTCATTCCGCTGTGGCGACCTCTGATAAATCAGAGACTAAGCCAAAGGAACATTAATGAGTGAATATCACTAAAATTAAGCCCAGCCCTGATGAAAAAAGTAACGCAAAATTATCCTAAAGCATGGCTTTTACATAACTTGCGTATGAAATTTGAATGTTATGGCAATTAGACAATAGACTGTAAACTTTCCCGTATTTAAATCTAAATGTAGCTATTGCTTCTAGACAATTGTAGAATCTATGACACAAATGATTCTATGTAGGCCTACTAAATTGACCAGCAAGTCATAAAATCAGTGCTAAATATAATAACATAGAAAATGTGTCCGTGTTACCAACGTTATTAAAATATAAAAATAAAAGAAAATACTTTTTAATTATATATTGTCTATATATACTGAATATTACTACAGGTTACTATAGTACAGTAAATTAATGGGATCTGTAAATTAACACAAGTCGTGAGATTTCCCATAGTATTTTTAAATGAAATTTGTGAATTCTTGTCCAAAGTGTTTTACTGGAACAGTTCACGGCCTGTGTAAAGGTATACAGGAAAATATAAAGGTGAAGAAAATAAACAGAAAACACAAGTCAGCCGGAACTATCTGCCGAAATGTTTAATAGAAGCACTTGCAGTGGAGAAACCATAGGCAAGAGGCCACGTGAACAACAAGCATGCAGAACTTTATTGTTTTAAGACCTACACTCTTTTGCACAGATTGTGTTTGCAATTAAAGCTATACAAAACCAAAGGAAACTTTTTTATTTACAAAACGGTCTGTGCAAGCATGATTTTCTTCTATTACATTCTGTCTCTCTCTACAATTTTATATAGGCATGCATAGAAATAAACTTTGGTACAATATGTTAACAAAACTAAAGACAATCTCTGAAATGGAGAAGTTACAGTATGTACATATGAAGTAGAGAGCAATTTTATCAATCACTACAGTTTTTAGTTTACATTTAGACATCAATACTCATTCATTTAAGAGCAACGGACTGTATGAGCGAATCAATATAGATAGGTTAAGCCAGGTTTAACCTACCCTAAATATACATAGTATCTAACACAGTATATATATATATAGTCAGTTGTAAGGATGTAATTACAAACTTTGGCAAATAGGCACAACTACAGAAAATACAGACAAATGTTCACTGCAAAACTGTTGTCAGTTTCTAATTCTAAATCTTAAAGACATTGGCAGTGCATGAAAGAAAGACGAAAAAAACAGACACAATGTTTGTCATTTTGTGATAAGAAGTAAGTATACGTACAGTACTTTTTTCTGGTTATCGCTACAACCAATGTTAAAAAAAAAAAAAGCAAAATAAAAATAATCTACAATCATTAGAAGACAGTAAAACCCAAAACATTGTTTACATACGTTTCACTATTTTAAATCGAACACTTTTAGTCTCTCTTTATCTTGTATGAAAAATAAATATTCTTTTCAAATGAAGTGCTCTGTAAAATCCTTGATCAAGAGCCTGCTCTCTGCCATTAAACTAGAGGCTTTTTTACTTTTTAAAATAAATCAGTTCATCTTTTTATATGTTGGTACTTTGCAGAGGTTCAAGTTTAAAAGACCAAATAATGGATGATGGCCATTCAGCTGAAGACAAAATAATAACATGCAATAGCCATGCCAAATAAAAGTTCACTCTGATACAACAACATTATCTGATTCAACAAATAAAATCAACAACTTAAAAGCAAATCAGGAGTGACCACCTCATTGAGAAATCAACCAATGGTTGCAAAGCAGCGAAGCATTCTACGCAGCATCCTTAGCGACAGTTACCGTGGGGATAGCTGATTTACCGGCACTCCCGTTGTGCGGCCGACTGTAGCTGTTGAAGCTGGGTGTGTGAATGGTACGGATACTCTTCGCACTCTGACTCAACATAGTCGGGGACAAAGGGGAGTGGGAACAGGAAGAGGAAGAAGAAGTGGAAGGTCGACCATTTTGTGTCTGCGTGGGAATAGAGAGGCCTTTAGTGCTGTGAGTGGGAGGGGCATATTTTAAAGAACCATTAGAAATAGAGGGGATGTGGGAGGAGGGGGTAGAACTGGATCGAGGGGGAGGGATAGAAGACTTGCTGGAGGGAAGGGAAGAAGATAAGGGAGAAGAAGAATTAACATTATTAGTAGAATCAGACTGGGACAAGCTTTTTCCCGTACTAGAGGAAAAAGCAGGAATTTTAGAAGTTTTAGCAGGCACGGTAGGAGATGTGGATTTGGGATCTCCTCCAGATCTCTTAGCACTTCCATTAGCCTGCAAACAAAGATGCCAAAACACACTGATTGTCAACAAAAGGATCTCATGATTAAATTAGGCAAAATATCTAAGCATGTTTAAAATCATACTTCTGGGATCTACAGTTAATCATGAAAGAGTATCAAAGACATGGAAACTACATACATATAAATGACAGTACTAAAGGCACACACACACAAAACTATCTGTCTTCAGAGTCAGAATACAGAACTTTAAACAGATTGTAAGATGGAAAAAGTGGGAAAGTGAGGGAAGGATTATGAGTTTAGAGTGAGTAATGTTCAATGTAAGTGCAACCAACCAGTACTCAAGACCAAAGGAAGCTCCAGGAGGAATAGAGGAGGTACAATTTTGGGAGACGTCCACAGGATAATGGGGACTTAGTGGATTTGGGGAGCCTGGGCAGTGGGACCAGGGATTAATGATTCCTCCGAGAGGTAAACAGGGAAAGGCTCCAAATATAGGTCAAGTAGAAAAGCATCCTGACTTGCAAGGGAGGTTGAAGTGTCACAGGCATTGGAGTGTGTGGGGGTTAGATGTCAGTGTTTTTTAGTTAAACAGACCCTAGTCTAAGCATCCAACAGTGTTAGGTAAGCAGTGGTTGTGGTGTTTTTATATTTTTCTTTCACTCTTGTAAAATTAGTTTGTCTTCTACAGCACCAAAGCCACAAGCAAAGCAAACATGCAGAAGCATTTGATGGTATTAAGAAATAACAGTCAGTTGCCTTCGGTCACAGCCATTCAAAAAAAGTAGCAGGAAAAAACGTCAACAGTTCAAAGACAGCATTCGACACTGGGCTTTTCGGCAAATAACAGTTCGTTCGGTCTCATCAGGTTCTTTGATATAGATATTTTTTCTTTTCAATACATGCCCTGCAAGATCTAGCTTTCCTCTCAAGCATTCAGTTCATAGCTAGGTGTGTGTGTCTTTCTGACTGGACTAGAGGTCCTATGATATGACTACCTGGCGGAACTGCCTCTGAGAGTCCTGCAGTTTTTGCGGTTTTGTTGCCCTCTCTTTGTCTGAGGTGCTCGGTTGCTGCCGCGCCTTGGTAGAAACAGGCACCGGCATCCGACTAGTAGGTGAGACCACGTTGGCATTCTGCAAAAAGGATTTAAACCAAACAGAAGAGAAAAGGAATAAAAAGAAAGAAACAAAAAAGCCATATTTGAGGTGGTTTGTAAACTAAATCACAGCAAGACAAAGCTTGCACAACACATCTGTGGTATCACCATGACACTGCAGTAGAGTATCTATAGTATACCAGAAAGAGAAGTAAGGAAGCATGCAAACCCAGAATACTAACAAAGTCATTTGAGGACTGCCTTAGAACCCACATAAAAGAACCAGAAACAATGTGTGACTATGGTTCTAAGACTGTGAAAGAGGTTGGCTACCTTAACCCAAGATTAAAGCACCATCAGTAAACACGCATATGTATATCCATAAAACACCACTCAGGAAATAAACACAACATATTTGTAAAAAATATGTGAAGGTGTTAAAAAAGTTCAGATCCCAGAGTTGGTAGCCTCCACCACAGGAGAGGCTAAGGATCTGTAGAAGTTCCTGGACAGGGTGGAACTGTTGTGAGCTATACAGGAGAGGGATAGACCCATAGTCTTTGCTAAGGTAGTAGGAGCTAGAGAGAGACCTGTTGGGTAGCGACTGGTGTTACTGAGACCCCTGTAGTTGGTATGTTGGTAGGCCGAGGAAGGAGCTGTGGTTTGGTCTTCTTTCGGAGACTGGGACCCTTACTGGCAGCAGTCAACCTAGGAACAAAGGTTTTGGAAGAAAGTCCTTTTTCTGAGTGCCCTGAACTCTCCACTACTTTGTTTTCTTGAGTTTCAGAATTCACTAGGCTTTCGGTGTCTTCCGAAGACTTTGGTCCCATTTCGCAAATTGTATTCTCTAGCTGCTTTATTGTTTGCTCTAGACTGTCAAGGGTTTTGTAGGTACTCTTACGAATCTCATCAGTTCGTCCATTAGGTTCCTGTGAATTTGGTTTTGAGGATTCTGTTTTGGAGCTTGCAATTTCATACCTCTTGGTCTCTTTATGTTGTTTTACAGTGCCATCTGACTCTTCCTCCTCCTCATAGACAACAACTTGCAAAGTCTTTTTGCCCGTTTTACTTCCAGCCCGAATAGCTTGCGTTAATGCTGCTAGCTGTTTCTTGGGAAATTTTAACTTAAACTTTTTCTTCCCATCTTGCTTTGCATCACCAGTAACCAGTAAGGATGAAGAAGAGTTCTTGACCTCACCATCTGTGACATCTGCAAGAGTTCTTTTTATAGATTCTCTTTCATCTTCGTTCTGCTTGACTTTCTCTCCTCTTGTCCATTCTTCTTCCTCAGTTTCCTCACTCTCCTCATCTATTCTTTCTTCTGCAAGCATCCGATCTAGCTCCTCCTCACATTCAAAAATGGTAGAGAGGCGCTTGTAAGCTGAGCGAATGTCCATTGGCTCATCAAAGATTATAATAACTGGCTTTTTACTGGAGTTATCAGATCCAGGAGAGCCATTGGTATTGGTATCACCTCCTGATGCTGTGCCACTGTAAGAAGAACTTGGTTGTTTGTTGCCAAAAGTCACTGTCTGTACACTTCCTTTCTTGGCGTTGACAAGCTGATGGTACTCTCCAGTGGAGAGGGCTTGAACCTTGGTGTTGGTTATCATAAAGGCAAAGTTATCAGGAGGTGGAGGAGGAGGCTCTTCTCCTGAAAGATCGGGACTGAGAAAAGCCTCATTATTTTCCTCCATTTGCTCAAATTTCCTTTCCTTCACCTTGGATGAACCAAATGGAAGCTTTTGATTTGCTAAACCTGTCTCAACTGGGATCGCTTTAAAAAGAACAGGTTCAATGTCTCCAAAAGAGACTGGTGAGCAAACAGCTGTTGGAGACTCTACCCTCTCCTCTATGCTAACCTGCACTTGAGCAGCCTTGACCACATGAACCTTCCCTTGGGTTGGGCTACCAGGAACTTCTTGCCATGAAGAGGCTGGATGTAACTTCAGCGAGGCTGAACGAGACAGCTGATTTTTGTGCTGGGTACCAGAAAAGTTGGCTTGGCCAATATTTTCGAGGGCATCTGATTTGTTATTGGAAACCTGCAGCTGGCTTTGGGATTGGTCAGAAGCATTGATTTGTGACACCTGTGATGGGAGAGACTGTGATGCATCTCTACGCTCAGTTGATTCCTCTGATGGTGATGGAGTTCCCTTGGAGATCTGAGCTGTGACATAGTAGATGACCTTAAAAGTTTAAAAGTCAGAGAAAAAAATCCATTAGTTAAAGTTCCATAAGAAAAAAGTAAATTTCTTAGGAATCCTATCTTATAATAATTGTATATTCTACAACTGGTTTGTGCCTTTTTGGTCTTTACAAAGCTTCATTGATCACTATTGCTGTTATACAGTTCTCAGGATAACCTATTGGGGGATCTAATTTGTTATTTGTCACTAAGACTGAGAACTGTTCTTTACACAGAATGCCTCTTGTCTGGCTTTATAATAACGTGCGTCATTAATGCTATTATGGTAACAAATTTTGCAGCTCACCCCGGGACTTTGACGAAAAGTATTATTGCCATTCTCATCTGTGTCAGGATTCTTGTCATCTTGGTTTTCCGTGTTCTGTAGTTTGTGGGGAACAACATGACTTCACAAATAAACAAGCTCAGTCTAGAAGCTACTCTAAGACCACTAAAATGTAAATGCTGCTTTTGAAGACAAAACATGGTCTTGGATTATTTAATTATCAAAACATAGACATAGAACTGTCATAAAGTCAGCTTCTAGCCATGATGCCAATGATACGTTACAGCTGGAAAAACATGTTACATCTTCTCTATACTAATGCTAATCATATTATTAAATAAGCAATGAATGAATTTACTGTAATCTGTCTTTAAAAGAAATGTATTAACAAATCCAAACAGACCAGAAATGCACATAAAAGTGTATAAAAGAATAAAAACAATGTGCTATTGTAATGTGATGTTCACCGAAGTTCGAGAATATATGTGTAAATCAGACTGTACCATTTTTAATAGCGAGAAAATATTGAAAAAAAGGGTTCAGTGAAGTGATTCAATGAAGGTACAGAGAGAAAAAGTGATACTGAAAATCCATCAAATAAGTAGGGAGGATTATACAGTAGCAGGCATGCAGCAAAGTGAGAAGATCAAAGAACAAATTCTGAACTCTAGACTGCCTGAAAGTTTCCACTAAGATCCTAAAGAATAAACTAGTGATGAACACTGTATTGTTCAGACATGGACTCTTCTGAAGAGAAAAACTAGCCTGCCACATTAAAGTAGATCCTAATAATTTCCCATATATCTCTTACGCGACATGTTCTATATACCTGGGTTATATAACTTAGTATATAAATGTACAGTAGGTAAAATAGCTTTGGGAATTGCCTTCAACCGGTAAATGTAAAAAATGAAAACACACACACAACACCCTTTGACAGCAGTGTCGAAAATCTAGTTTATTGATTGGATGACTCTTAGCACACAAAGCCAATCATATCTGTTTCTCCTTTTGGCTCACACTACATAAACACAATCAGCACAGTTCATGAGTTCAGTGGAAATAAAAGAAAAGGAACAGAATTTAAACTTAAAGAACAGTGAGAACAGTTTTGCTGTGTATACCCATCACAAAAAGTGTATAGAAAAAGTTAGCAAAGGGTGAGAAAGCCAAACAAGCATTGTAAAGGGCAGCCATCAGGGACAAGCGGCTGGCACAGGCAGGCAGTTGGAGGGTCTACTAAAGGACATCATATCCTTTACCTTCTTATCTTTAAGGGGCAGTAAGACCCCAGGTCTTAGCTCTCTGATCTGTGGCTCTACCAAACCCTTGAGCCCTACCTCCTTAACAGAGCACTTCTGGAAAACCTAAAGAGAAGAATTTGTGAGGAAGGGGGTTAAAGATTAAAATATGCCCATCGTTAAAAGTGGGGATGACTGGTGTACAATTCCATAGAAATGATCTACAGTGGGTTTTATCAGTGTTTAGCCATTTTATCAAAATTTATCAGAAACTTGATGTAATTCCATGCTATTTTCTGCTATTGTTTTAGGACTTTCGAGTAATTTCAACAATCGGGGAAATTACTAAGAATATACATAAAAATAAAGATAAGATTTGCAACATCAAGGAGCGTGATGAGCTGTTTTTTATGACTTAAAATTAATGGACGTAAAAGAGCGGAAGTTTGGACACAATTAGGTACCAATTGCTTTTACACAAAAGTATAAGGTGAATAATACATACATTTATTTAACATATGTTTTGAATATACTGCTGTGCACTATTCTTTTTATATCTAAAAAAGACATTTTTAAAAAATGAAAGGGGAATAATTTGATTATTTGTGTTATTTATCGATTTATTTATTCGGGAGAACTATGTTAGGTATTTACAAAACAGAAGCTTATCTATGCCACGAGAAATGAAACTGCCACCACACGAGCCACAGGCTTAGGCACACCAAAGCAGCTTAACACCCACACCAATGCAATTTCACACCCACACTAGACATTTCATGATCACTTATTAGTTAAAAGTCAGTGAGCATGTGCATGTATACATTTTTATACCCATTGAGAACCCTGTTACAGGTCTGTATTTGTTGTTTATGTGTGTATATATGTTTGAGTCTCTGCATATATCTCACCTGTAGCTCTGCCATAATCTTGTCTCCTTCGTCTTCTTCTTCTTCAGTGATGGCCGAGGCAGCGATAGGTGGAGGGGTGATGGGTTTGGGCTTTACCTCTGGGGGCGTCTTTGGTTCAGGCTGAGACATTGTTGGACTGTTGGACTCCTCTTCACCTTCCTAAAAAGCATTTCAACAAAGATTTTGTTATTTTGTTTTATTTTGAGCAGTGTTCATTTCATTGACGAATATTTCTTGACTATTTATTTGTCAATTATTCGTTTTTTTTCACTGACAAAAACTATGACAAAAATGTACTGACATTTTTGTCAAGAAATAAAGATGAAACAAAATTTTTTATGGAGGGAAAGTTTGTTAAAAGATCCAGTCAGAAGGAATCTCCTGTGTGTCACGATCACCAGTGATCTAGGCCTTGCAGATCGCTGGAAAGCATTCAGTGGCAGACTACAATTCTGCCACTGAAACGAACTACAACTCCCATAATTCCCTGCACTCATACACCTGGCCCTGATCCCCCATTGATTCCAAACACACAGCTGAAGCTTGTGAAGACTGATTCATGGACTATAAATACACCTTACTTACACACACACATTGCTGAGTCTCGTTATTTGTAGCATTTCTGAGCGTTATTCTTGTCATGGTTTTGACCCGTGTTTTGTTTATTCTTCCTGTTGTTTTTGCCGCCTGCCCTGATAATTTGCCTGTTTTTGACTACGCTCTTGAATTTCCTGTATACTCCTGTTTGCCCCTGTTTTGACCATTGCTTGCCTGACTAATCTCTTAACTGCTAAGAGATAACTAACTCTTAACTAACTGTTAAAAATAAATAAATTGCATGTGGATACTAATCTCTGTTGTACTGTACTCTGTTGTACTCTATGCCATGTGCATTAATTTTTAAACTGACAAGTGAAATAAACTTAAGTAACGCCTAATGTGCAGCACAATTAATTATATACAATTTATGCAAATAATTACATCTACCTAAATAAATACATCAAATATATAGTTAGGCCTAACTTTTAAACCTTATAGAGGACCTATTATGCAAATATCACATTTATAAGGGGTTTAAACACAGTTGTGGGGCAACAGTGTGAATATAGCCAGCTTCTAATGGTAAAATATGTGCCACTATGCTGACACATAGGCATTTGTAGCCCCGCCCTCTTTTGAAAAGAGGACAATCTCATTTGAATTTAAAGTGACAGTCACCAAAACGGCACAATTTGGACCAAAGCCTTTAAAGATGTATCAAACATTATTTGTTGTGTATTTTGAGCTAAAACTTCACATACACAATCTAGAGACATCAGATAATTATTTTAAATCTTGTGAAAAGGGGCATAATAGGTCCACTTTAAAATCATTATGTTTATAAATGTGTTCTCCAGGAGTATGTAATTAGATTTTTTAAGAATTGCACAATTAATATATTATGATTTAACTAAACGTATTAGATTTTAGTCAACTAAATATAGAGTAGACTTAGTTGACTGAAACTAGACTAAAGCTACAATGAATTCAGAAGACTAAATTATGACTAAAACTAAATGGTATTTCAGTCAAAAGACTCTAAGTCTAAAACTAAATCTAAATTTGCTGTCAAAATCAACACTACTTTTAAGACACAGCCCTACCGTTACAGACTCTTTCCTGCTGGTGTAAATGACCTCTCCAGAGCGGGTGGTGGTCATGCCGGTGTTGGTGGTGTAGTTCCGTCGAGGAGGGGGTGGAGGAGGAGACTTGTTGGTTTTCTCTGTGCTCTGAAGTTTAACTTTTTCCTGAGTCTTACTCTGTCTCTCTAGGTTGGATTTGATGGATAGACTGGGTTTAAGAGGTTTCTCCAAGGCTGGCTTAACTGGTTTCTCTAGAGGTTTGGGAGGTTTCTCTGGAGCAGTCTTTACTGGTTTCTCAGAGTTTGGCTGATTGTCATCTGCAGAAAGAAAGTTAAGTACAAGCATCACTAAATAGAAATCTTAAAGGAACGCTTCACTTTTTATGGAAAAGGCTCATTTCACAAGTTTTACCAATTTTATATCCATTCAGCTGATCTCGGGTGTGGAGGGAGCACTTTTAGCTTAATTTAGCATAAATCATTAAATCAGTTTAGCATCTCGCTCAAACAGAATTTTTTTAAATAGTTTTTTGATAATTCTGGTGTAATAGTCATAAGATATTAGGCAGCATTGTTACATAATTATCTACCTGGGGACTGTTTTCAGGTGCTGCTTAATATTGCGCCTGCTGCAGCCACGGCATCAAATTTCTTTGATTATTATGGCAGAATGAGAGTATAGTTTCTAGCCATATAAGCTTAGAAAATAGCAACTTTTAATTTTCCATCAGTCTTACATGATGTAAATACAGAATAGTCAAACATTTAAATAAATAAATAAAAAATTCTAATCCAGGGGTGGGCAATACATTCACCAGGGGTGGGCAATACATTACAATACATGTTCCAAGGGGCAGATTAAACTCTGGGGCAGGTTTAGAGGGCCAGACCAATACAGTTAATTTGTTTAAAAAAAAAAACATTCTGTGAAACTGTTCGGGCCTCACAGTGGCGCAGTGGGTAGCACGTTCGCCTCACAGCAAGAAGGTCGCTGGTTCGAGCCTCGGCTGGGTCAGTTGGCGTTTCTGTTTGGAGTTTGCATGTTCTCCCTGTGTTGGCGTGGGTTTCCTCCGGGTGCTCCGGTTTCCCCCACAAGTTCAAAGACATGCGGTACAGGTGAATTGGGTAGACTAAATTGTCCGTAGTGTATGAGTGTGAATGGATGTGTATGAATATTTCCCAGAGATGGGTTGCAGCTGGAAGGGCATCCGCTGCGTAAAACATATGCTGGATAAGTTGGCGGTTCATTCCGCTGTGACGACCCCAGATTAATAAAGGGACTAAGCCGAAATGAAAATGAATGAATGAATGAATGAAACTATTCAATAAACATTCATAAAAACCTTTAAAAAAGAATCAGTTTTACACAAAGAGTATTTTAAAGACCAGCATCATAATATCAACTTCATATAAATGCCACAGGGTTGTTTGTTTGATCGCTTCACCTTAGTTCAGTTTTATTTATTTATTTATTCATATATATTTTTTTATATTCAGTGAGAGAAGTCTAGCCTGTGTTAAGCTGAAGTGCACTGAAGTCAGATTAATGTGAGGTGGATGGATATATGATGTAATGATCATCACTGAGAGAGGATCTGTATCTGGATTTGTTAAATCGTTATTATGAGGTAATTAGTCTACCTTCATTGCTGTGTAAAGCTGCCTGGTGGGTTCCTGTCAAATGACTCATGGTTTGCTTGCTTGCAGCACTGAAATGTTTCGATTTTTTTTCATTTCGCAGCGCCTGGAAACATGAGCGTGACATACAGCATGTGCAATCCCTTCCTATTTGCGTGCTGAACAGGCGTGTCTCCATTTGAAATAAAGAAACTGAGCTCGCAAAAGACTCCGGCGTCACTACCTGTCAGCGTCACCCTCTGGAGGGTGTCGCCCAGCGTCAGCTCCTACGGCCTGCGAGCTGCGGACTCCACCTCGGCCCTTCGACCCTAGGGCTCCGCGTTGGCTCACTCCTCCCTCGTCTTCGTCGTGGGCCTTCCGCCCACCAGCTCCGCCAGGCTCCCTCGTCCCTTCGGCTCCACCTTGGTCAGTCGTCGCCCTTCCTTCGCCTCTGGACTCCACTCTTCCGGCTGCACCTCATCGCACCGTCCTACCGGCTGCGTTGAGCTCCTCCTTCCCTCCAGCTACGCCTTGGTCCTCTGTCGCTCTGGCTACACCGCGGGCTTCCGGAACCCCGCCGTCGCCTTGCTCGGGTGAGCCGCCTGCTTC
Source organism: Danio choprae (assembly GCA_903798125.1). NCBI lineage: Eukaryota > Metazoa > Chordata > Actinopteri > Cypriniformes > Danionidae > Danio > Danio choprae. Next base: position 5,176,709 of record CAIGQW010055747.1, on the reverse strand, counting down.
GCCCGGCCCTCAGAAGCCTCGGCGTCACCTTCGCCCTTCGGCTCTCCGTCACTTCCGTGGGCTCCACCGCCATCAGCGGCGTCTCCCTCGGTCGGCCCCCTGGAGTCAGCAGCCACTCCTCCTCCATGGATCCTCCCGTCCTCGACTCCGCCCGGGGCCGTCCTTCTGGCTGTGTCCTGGGTCCTCCTGCTCCAGTTCCCTTCCTCTGTCTCCCTCAGATTCCTCCCTTGTACTCTCCCCTTCTACCCTCATTTTGTTGTTTCCCGTTGAAGGCGCGAGGACGTGCCTTCAAAAAGGGGGGGGTACTGTCAGTGTTCGTCCGCGTCATCATTTGTTGTTGTCACGTGCTTTCTTTGTCTTCCTCCCGCCACCGTCAATGTTCATCTGTTCCACCTGTGTTCATCCCGTCTGTGTCATCAGTTTAATCAATCCCTCTTCTATTTATACCCTTTCGTCTGTGTCCATTGTGGTCCGGTATTTTGGTTCGTGTGGTTGTCTCGTCCTGTTTTCCCGCATCCAGTATCTGTTCCCCGTAAGTGTTTAATAAATCCGTTTTGTAATGCTTCTCCGTCTCATTCTGTCACCATCCGCCACCATGGCGTTACACGCATTGCAAGGCCCTGTTTGCGGTTGAATTTAAATTAAATCAATACTTCATGCCCAGCTCTGGTCTAATCTGATTCAATGATTTATGCTAAGCTAAGCTAAAAGTGCTTCTGCCAAACTGGAGATCGGCTGAATGAATAAAAAAATGGTTAAACTCAACTATCTAACTCTAGGGGGCTTCTAAAATCTTCTAAAAATTAAAAAACAAAGTGGTATGTTCTTTAAAGACCACTGAGGTGTCTTTCAGTCACTTACCCTGTTCTCTTGGTGCTGCTACCGGTTCATTGTTTTCTACCACCTCCTCCAGGGAGGCAAGAAGCATGGCAGGTGGAGCCGGAGAACCCTCAAGTTCACTGGGCACCTCAAGGTTTGGTATTCCCCTCAGCATGTTTGCCTCTGCTTCCTGGAGGATCCGCTCAAACTCTTGTCCATCGTAATGACCCATGTTCTGCCTCTTCTCCTCCCATTCTTTCTCTGCAGCCTGAAGATACCAAATAACATTTACATTTAGTCATTTAGCAGACGCTTTTGTCCAAAGCGACTTACAATTGAGGAGGCATTCAGCGATTCAACAAGAAGAGACAATACACACAAGAATTTCTAATTCTACAAATGAACTGTTAGTGCTCAGAGAATTAGGTTCTGCTAGAGTAAGGCAGAGGTTTCATATATATATTAAGAGAGAGAAGAGTGTTTCTACAGGTGGTTTGTCAAGCCCACTCACCTGTGTGAGGCACACTCAGTTTTGGGTGTTAGAAAATAGAAAGTGTTAGAAAACAAATTGACTTTTAACAGAGGCCAGTCAGGCTTAGTAAAGGTCAATTATTCTTGTTAGCACGCATATCTTGCATGCCAGAAACACCAGAATGGGCAGTACAACCAGAGGGGTTACTTTGGTGCCATGACCCCAGTGGAAGTCAGGTTCCAGCTAGTAGGAAGTGTGTGAATAAAACCTCACTCCTCTATCATCAAGAGGAAAGCTAAAAATGGTGGCTTTAAGTATATTTTTAAAGCACCTGCCTGCCATATTGGAATGGTGGAAGGGAAATAAGGCCATGTTTTCACATAAAAGTCCTAATGTACTTTGGAAAATCAAAGCATAAAATGATCTGTCATTATTTTGATCAAAGTATATAATACTGTATATAATTATGAGAATTATGTAATAGGAAGTTGTGTTCTAGGACTCTGCCTGCCGTGGGATATTTCTTCTGTTCAGTTAATTTGAAAGCCTGTAAAACATGAAATTGAGAGCTGATTGAGAGTGAATACTGAAATTGTAATTTTAATAGAAAGTGATACACTGTTTTGACCTTTAGTATTGTAAAGCTTTTTGCCTCAAGCAAACCCAATTCTAGACTTCCAGGAGCCCCCTGCAAAAGGATGTGAGGGGCCTCTGTCAGTGCATAAATAAAACACTTCAAAATGACCACAAAATTAAGCTAAACTTAAACTTACTATAGTTAAACTTACCTACTAGTTAAACTGACTATAGTTATTTGCTAAAAAGTAGTCAATTATTTCTATTTATGTATTTTTTATTAACCTTAAATGACAATGAAGTGTCACTTTAAGACTGAATGCACAGACCTATACTGATAAGCATTTGATTACTTTCATAGCTGTTTATGAGTGTGTTTAAATGAAAACGTGCAATCACATAGTTTTGTGTGTATTTGTCTAATTTTGTGTGTATTTATATACAATTTTGCTTTCTGTGTTTCTTTAATCTTTTATCATCTATCTACAACATTGTGAATCATAGATTTTGAGTGTACAATGAAATAAATAATGATATTAAAATGCATGTTTTGGACTGTCAGAATTTCATTATATATGCGCTATAAGTGAATTGGATGAACTAAATTGGCTGTAGTGTATGAGTGTGTGTGAATGAGTGTGTATGGATGTTTCCCAGTACTGGGTTGCAGCTGGAAGGGCATCCGCTGTGTAAAACATATTCATGAGTTCGAATCATGACCTTCTGAATGATATTAATGCACCAAAATTTTAAATACCACTAGCGTGAAGTGCAGACTTCATTACTGTGTCTACAGGCCATAGAAAATTATGGTCAGAAATTTTAGTTAACATACAGTATCCATCTTAACACTGCTCTCACCATTGCAGTGTACATTGAAATGTATGCTAACAGTGTATTACTCTGCCATCCAAAAGGAAAGTGCAGTACCTACCTACACAATTGGTCAAAATCGAGTTAAACTGAGGCCTAAAATGGGCTTTGTGACTGTCTTGTTCTGTCTCCTGATTCACTTTTGTCATCCAATTTAGAAACTAATCTATCCACAACACGTTTGACTTTAAAATGCGCAACATTCACCTCTATAGACACAGCCCGGTTCTTGTTCTTGTACTTGTTGTGGCTGGCGTGGATCTCCTCAATGAACAGGTTTGGAGAAGGACCCTTGCCATGAACACCATTAGCAGAGACTCCATTACTGGTGTTGTTTTGTGTTTGTGTTTGCTCCAGTGAGGGTTTTTTGAGCTGTTTGGTGGGTGACGGTGTAGACTCTCTTCTCTGTGTGCCAGGCGGGATGGGTGAAGGTGCTGTCGATTGCTGGGATTGTTGTGATGCTACTGGAGATGCCTGAGCGTGGTGGATCACCACAGGGTTTGAGGTCATAATCTCTGACCTCACGATGGAGCTCTGAGGTGTGACCGAGGCAGGTTCTAGTGATTCAATGAGTTCTGCTTTTTCAGAGGCAGGAGGTGTTGAGCAAACCGCATCAGTGGGTTTTAGCAGGTTATCAGTGGCACACCTAGAAAAACAATTCAATTGCAAAAATAGTCAGTGTGGAAATGTAAAAAAATTTACAAAATCAACACAAACACAGTTTAAAACCACAAGCTTAT
>CAIGQW010055747.1:5084522-5112300 GCA_903798125.1 Danio choprae | reverse complement strand
TTATCTGCATAACAAGGATTTTCAATGCACACGCACACTCTCAAGGTTGATGATGTGTCAGCACATTCCATTCTTTTCCATTCAGACTCTTTCTCTCTTTTTTTTCTGATACATTGAAATCATCAAGGTTGGTAGGAACAGTAGGAAAAGAGCCCATTTTCCAGTCAGACCATAAAATTGCTGATGATTACATTATTCAATACTCCTTGAACGAAGCTGACACAGACAGTGGCAGCAATGCTAAAACAGGCAGTGTCATTCAATTTCTATTAGTGTGTGTCTATTCGCTAACGTCTGTTCTAATGTGTTTAATATGGAGAGTTTCTGAGGGCGGTGACCTTTGCTCTTTGATAGACGCATGCGGACAGCAGAAGGACCGTGAGTTCAACCATTCAGACAGTTCAGGGTTATGTGGGTTCAGATTATCACAGATCAGTTCAATTAGAAAGTAATTATATTAAGTCCTTATCTGGGCTCAGATTCGTTTTTCTTTGCATTCTTTATAACACCTTAATATGGCTGTGTGGACACATTATTCTACATGCTAAATTACATACTTTTAATGTTTTTACACATCTCTTTATTTATACCCCAAAATATGTGCATAATATTGATTGCAGAATAAGAATGTATTTAAAAATATAATGCAGTATTGTTTAGTTTATACTTTGGAGAACAACAAAAAAACAACAAAAAGTAGAACAACAAAAAAAGAAAAAAAAAACAGTACTTAATGTTTTTCTTGGGGGTCTGACAGCATTCAGGTACAGAAATTAAACAAATTAAAGTGTAAAACAAGTCTATAATGAGATGTAGCAATACATCGAAAATCAAGAAATCAATATAAATATTATAGTATCAAAAATAAATTACATAATATAAATATTGAGCTTGTTTTATTCAAGAGTCGGCTGACTGTATTTATAAAGTATTCACCCAACAGTAGTTGTTTGAGAAATAGCAATAATACTAATATTAACCTCTTTTTTAACATACAATATTGAGATACTATTGTATCGTGAGTTTAGTATTGATTTACGTATCGAATCGTGACTTGAGAGAATCATTACACCCCTACTACAGTAGTCTTCATGTTTCTTCATGTTTTGAATGCTTTAAACTGACTTTTAATTTAACCCTTGTATACTGTTCACATGTACTATCCTTTCGTTATCGTCGTGGTTGTTTTGCCCCATTGACTTCCATTATAATTGCATTTTTTACCTCTTCCCGACAGGAAGAAAATATTTTACTTCTTCCCAACAGAGAAAACCACCAACAATCAAAAATGCATGATTATATGCTGTCATGGCATTGCAATTAAAAAAACAAATGTCATTATAATGGAAGTCAATGGGGCAAAAACAGCCACCAACATACCAAAAGGGTGGTCAATTTGCCCAGAATGTATTGTTGAATTTTTCAAAGTATTTTCCCAAAATATGTCAAAATAAGATTTTTTTATTTGACCAAAAATCATTCCATTTGCTGAAACACAGAGAAAGTTGTGGCCAAAATTAAGACTCGAAATCACCCCAGAGTGGATAAAAGCATTCCCAACGACACACAAAGTTAACAGGCCTTAAAAACATGTTGTTTCAGTCTGTTGTTGTTCATTTTTGCAATGAATCCACAAATGACACTTAGTTCTAAATTGTGATGTCTTGGCAATCCCTATATGAAACTATATATTGTGTAGCCCTAAACTGATTTTAAATATCAGTCGAAATAAACTGAATCATTATGTACTGAACACAGTTTTCTAAGAAGGATAATTTTGAGCATCAACAGACACACTGACACCGCCGCCAGAAATTCCTCTGTATTATATTAAGGATAAACCTGCAGAGTCAGCAGACATGCCCAAACCCATCTGTGTGTGTGTGTGTGTGTGTGTGTGTGTGAGCGTGTGATATTTTCCTGCCAAGGTGTCAGTGCTGATGTGATGGATTGCTCAGATGTTTATCAACACACACCTCCCTGCAGAACATCTGTGTCCCACCTTTGCGTGCGGACGAGACCTCGAGCACCGGCATGGTGAAAGCTTGTCGCAAGACTTTGCGAGTGGAAAAAACAAAGAGCCGCCAGCTGGTTCTGTTTGGCCCAGTCAGACTGTAAGCTCACCCTAATATGTTCCTGTTTTTTCAGAAAGAGACACAGAGAGAGAGCAGAATTAACCGGTATGAAAGGAACAGAGAAAAAAGAGGCCTTTATACACCAGAGCAAAATAAGAGTTTTCCAGATGTTTTGGTTCGGCAGGATTTAGATACAGTATATCTGCTGTGTGTACAGCCGATAGAGAGTCCACTGCAGGTCTGTTTTTGCATTACTGATTAGATTAAGTGTCTGCTTTAGGAAAGAAAATGTTTGGATTGGTAAATGAGGTGGTTTGAGTCATTGCTGCTTGTTGTTCGGATTGCTGTCCATTTTATGTGCTGTTTCCAACTGCTATTAACAGGGTTTTGTGAAGACTGGCATTTAAATTGATATCTTTTGCCCACCTTCAATCATTTTCTGATGAAGAAGTGTTAATAGGAGGGTGTATATATATATATATATATATATATATATATATATATATATAGGCTTTTCCCTGATCTTTTTAATGTAATATTGTGATATTAGCGTATGTGCTATTCACATGCCATGCAGTATAAGGATCATTTTTTACAGTTAAATGTAAAATGAGTAAATGTTTTTAAAAATCTAATAAATTAAATATACTTTTTGTTTTTTCCTGATTATTTCTTAATGCAGCATTTATGCAGTTTTGACATTTATATTCATTAAATATTTTACATTTAAATTTGCTTAAATTTGTTGAACATCCAAAAGTATATGATACAAAAGTTAATAGTGTCTTTATGAAAAAAAAAACAAAAAAAACATTGATTTTATGCAAGGGACTAGAAAAAAATACCTAAATATATAGCTGTAAACTTCAGCCAACTGTTGTATTTTAGGGATTTATTTAGCTTTTTTGCATAATTTATTCAATATATTTCTTTACTGTATGTATTGTAGGCATAAAAAGGACACAATAAAAAAAACACACTTAGAACAAAAGTTTTTTCTGTTCTGACAGCTGAAAAACTTAGCTAAAAGTTGTGAACTTATAATCAAGACATTTGCTTTTTCCTTTTATTTTACTTTTTTTTCAAATTTAGGATTCTCAAAGCTTACACCTCATTTGTCCAGTGTGCTTCAACAACATGCCCCATAATCTTTCATAATGACGTCAGTACTAGACAGTACTAGACTTTAGGTGGTCATTTGTGGCTGTTTGAACACATTTAACCACATGAGCGTCCGCACCACAAAATCAATACAGTTAAATGTGTATTTGACCACCTCTGTCAATGGAAGAAAATGGACGAGCTCGAAATGCTTTAGACCCAATAAACATCGGTATTTAGCTTTAGCTTGTGTCCAATTGTGGTCAGATTGCTTTTCCTTTAGTATGCAGATTGACTTACATTTATATTTGTGGCTCTGTATATACATATTTGTTGTATTATCGTTTTTTAATTTATTGATTCTAATGTTTTGTTTTGTTTTTTAATATGTAAAGTCTAACCAGGGACGAGGGCTGAAAATTAGCTTAATGCTATATGCCCTATCTACATGGCATCGGTTGTCTTTGTATAACAATGTCAAGTGTATTGCCCCTGTTGAATAACCACAACATAACTTCATTCATTAATTTTCCTTCAGCTTAGTCCCTTTATTCATCAGGAGTCACCACAGCGGAATGAACCGCCAACTTATCAACTTATCATATGTTTTACACAGCAAATGCGCTTCCAGCTGCAACCCAGTACTGGGAAACATCCATACACACTCATTCACACACATACACTACGGCCAATTTGGTTTATTCAATTCAGCTATAGCTCATGCCTTTGGACTGTGGCGGAAACCGGAGCACCCAGAGGAAACCCACGCCAACACAGGGAGAACATGCAAACTCCACACAGAAACGCCAACTGACCCAGCCGGGGCTCGAACCAGCAACCTTCTTGCTGTAAGGCGGCAGTGCTAACCCCTGAGCCATCATGTCGCCCCAACATAACTTTAAAACAAAACATTTACTACGAAAACACACTAGTGTAAAAGATCTGTCTCAAAAATAAAGTGAAAATAAGTGGCAGCACTGAGGTCAGATTATCTTGTCCTTTTTAAGGAGACAAAACCAACTGGTGCGCTGGGAACCATTGACAAATGTAAGTGTTTTTGGTCCACTTAAGGCCAATACCTTAAGGCCAATTTATACTTCTGTGTCGAGTATGTGTGGATGGTCTGCCAGTGCCTTTATACAATCACATACCCGTCGCCATTGGAGAAAAGCGAGCCCGGAGTGTTTAACAAGTGTTGAGGAGATTTAGATGGATACTTTTGTTTTGTATTTACCTTATTGTTAAAGTTTCTCATTGCCTCTTTCTTCATTGAATAAGTGTGAGTTTGAGCTACTTTCATTTACGTTCATACACTGCATTTCTGGTGAAACTCAAAACACCTGCAAAGAAATTCAACACAGGGGAACATAGAAACCCTACTGCCTGCTAGTGTTTTAGAAGTCTTATTCTATGAGCATCACAAAGAGAATGCAGAAGTATAAGTGCACGGCTATGTGCAAGGTATGAGGGGTGCAGTAATCACTCCATGCAGAAGTATAAATCAGGCTTTATGTTTGCAATAGCCCAAAAATATATAGTATGGGTTTAAATGATCGATTTTTCTTTTTTGACAAAAAAAACATTATTTAGAATATTCAGTCAAAATGTCCATGTTCCTTAAAGATATTGCTGATTTACTGTAAATATGTCAAAAATCTATTCTTAATTAGTAATGTACAATGATACGCACTTGATTTGAATAACTTTTAAGGTGATTTGCTAAGTATTTAGATTTTTTGGAACCCTCAGATTTTAGATTTTCAAATAGTTACATTTCATCAATGAAAAACTTAGTTATTCATCTTTCATGTGTGTATATATGAAGTATAAATCTCAATTTAAAAAAATGATAATGATATTGCCTAGTTATAGCAAACATAATGTAAAAAATAAAGGAACCCAGAACTGAGCCTTGTGGTACCCCATAGTGTACTTCATTTACTGATACAAATAGATAATGTTCTGATAGGTAAGACCTGAACCAAGACAATGCAGTCACATTCATTCATTAATTTTCCTTCGGCTTAGTCCCTTTATTCATCAGGGGTCGCCACAGCAGAATGAACCGACAACTTATCCACCATATGTTTTACATAGCGGATGCTTTTCCAGCTGCAACCCAGTACTGGGAAACATCCATACACACTCATTCACACACATACACTACGGCCAATTTAGTTTATTCAATTCACCTATACAGCATGTCTTTGGACTGTGGGAAAACCGGAGCACACGGAGGTAACCCACATGAACACGGGGAAAACATGCAAACTCCACACAGAAATGCCAACTGGCCCAGCCGAGACTCGAACCAGCGACCTTCTTGCTGTGAGGCAACTGAGCCCCCAATGCAGTCACATATACAGTATTTTTTTAAATATTAGGGTGCGTCTTGTCTCTATCCTTGGTTTCCTTCTCATATCATCTTTCTGTACCAGTCTTTTCAATCTCAAGCTCTTTTCACACCTAAAGCGAAACAAAAAAGTGATACAAATCTTACTGCTTACCGCTTTTACCCAGCACCTAGTTTATCAAAGGTGGTCATGCCATATAACATCAAGATCTTATTTACTGGTTTGAAATAAAACACCTCAGTGTATTATGTAATAATAGCTTTCACAACAGAAGAAGAAAAATGGGCCATCGCAGCCATGCGTGCATTACCACGTGACTCCCCATATTTACATATAAACACCTTTTAATTACCCAGCAACTTGGCATTGGCATTACAAAAGGATAGCTAATTACAAGACACTGCATATATATGGTACAGTGCATTCTTAAAGGTACAGTAGCAGAGAAAGGGAGGAAGTCATGTCGAACTGATGGTTAACTTCATAGGTGGACTTCAGAAAATGTTTAGGTTTGCTTTGTTTTTGATTAAAACATACACTGGTAAGATTAGTCTGTTTGTGGAGTTTGTTTCAATAAATGTCAGCACTGCTATCCAAACCTTGGAGCGTACAAAAAGACCTAACAAAATGATTATAACATTCTCTTAGAAAATTATGTTGGTGTTCCTGGAACTGCATTGTCTTGGTTCAGGTCTTACCTATTGGAACATTATCTGTTTGCATCAGCAAATGAAGACAAATCATATTGATTAGAATACACTGTGGGGTACCACAAGGCTCAGTTCTGGGTCTCTTTATTTTTACATTATGTTTGCTATCACTAGACTGTATCATTAAAAACATTCATTCATTCATTCATTTTCTTTTCGGCTTAGTCCCTTTATTAATCTGGGGTCGCCACAGCGGAATGAACCGCCAACTTATCCAGCATATGTTTTACACAGCGGATGCCCTTCCAGCTGAAACCCATCTCTGGGAAACATCCACACACACTCATTCACTACGGACAATTTAGCTTACCCAATTCACCTGTACCGCATGTCTTTGGACTTGTGGGGGAAACCGGAGCACCCGGAGGAAACCCACGCAAACACGGGGAGAACATGCAAATTCCACACAGAAATGCCAACTGACCCAGCCGAGGCTCGAACCAGCGACCTTCTTGCTGTGAGGCGATCATGCTACTCACTGCGCCACCGTGCAGCCTCATTAAAAACATGTTAGTTAGTTTCCACTGTTATGCAGACAATACGCATACATGTATCTCCTAACAACATAATTTGTATGAGTTCACAAAACTAACATAGATATTAGAAACTGTATGACTAATAACTTTATATTACTAAATTCAGAAAAAATAGGTCTTATATTGGACCAAAAATGCTCTTACACAAAAACATAGAATACTGAATACTGAATAATTGTTGTCAGTTAAGTATTTGGGGGTGATATTTAATAGCAACTTGCAGAAAAAATTGCCTCGGTGTGGTTTAACTGAAATGTAAACGCAACATTGACAAAAGACATCTAAAGGAACCAAAATAAGGACATTATGTCACAAGATGTGACCACAAAAAGGAAAGAATGCTCAAACATACCATTTTTTTTCTTCTCATCATTCCAATGTTGCCCTTATAATCCAGTAGAAGCATTGGAAAATCTCCTAGTTGCAGATCTTCATTTGTGTGTGATGGATGATTTCCTTACTCTATTTGAACTCTTTGTTCAAATTTTATAAGCTCTTCACTAGTACTCAAATGATAAAATATCATCACGTGTACACAAATACAACAAACGTGTTGGATTAAGTCACAGAATATGCATAATTTTATTTATTTAGTTTTTGGTTTAGTATGTTTAGGTTCCATCTTAAAATGCAATGTGATCCAGGACTAAATGTATATGAATCCTAGCAAAACTGAAGCATCAGGGGTTAAACAACCTTCAGGGCCAGTTCAGTACAGTCCTTCTCGAAATATTACCTATTTAATATTGCTCCCAAAAAAATCTTTGTGGAATCTGGTGCGGTTATCACTTTTTTTTTTTTATTGCCTTTCTTCTTTGTTTCTCATAACAAACCTTATTGGCCCGACTTTAAAGGCTTTGCAATATTGCCAAAGCAGAATTAAAATACAGTGCTTATTATCTCTGTCAATCTTGCCAACACACACAAACCATATTATTCTTACAGCTGCAGATATGAATGTTTCTCTTTATTTTATTAGCCAGAATTTCCACACAGATGACCATAAAGATAAGTAAATTGAAGATAAGTGAGTTATCATAACCATATTATGTTTTTGCGGGGATAACATCTGTTTGTAGACTCGGAAATCCGTTTTACTAAACTGTTTCCGCGGCAGTCATTTATGTAGTGTTCTGAATGTTACTGAAGTCAGGTGAGCTCACACTCTTATGGTGATTTGTTCAAAAAACAAAATACACACATAACAAAAAAACATACAGACATTCTAGTAAACATGCATGAGCTGTGCAGCTGCTATTTAGTCAAATTAGAATGATATCAGCAATGTTGTGGGCAATATTAGCACTAACAGCACAGATGCACATTGCTAAAATCTAATTATATTATTATACTATTATACTAATTATATTATAACATAGCATAACCACTACCATGTTATTTTTGACAAATTATTTTAATGTTATTTGTATATAATCAATTAATTTAATACAAATAATTAAGTTATTATAGTGTGCTATGGGCAGCACGGTGGCGCAGTGGGTAGCACATTCGCCTCACAGCTGGTTCGAGCCTCGGTTGGGTCAGTTGGCATTTCTGTGTGGAGTTTGCATGTTCTCCCCGTGTTTGCGTGGGTTTCCTCCGGGTGCTCCAGTTTCCCCCACAGTCCAAAGACATGTGGTATAGGTGAATTGGGTAAGCTAAATTGTCCGTACTGTATGTGTGTGAATGAGTGTGTATGGATGTTTGGATTGAGTTGTATGGATGTTTCCCAGTGATGGGTTGCAGCTGGAAGGGCATCCGCTGCGTAAAACATATGCTGGATAAGTTGGCGGTTCATTCCGCTGTGGCGACCCCAGATTAATAAAGGGACTAAGCCGAAAATAAAATGAATGAATGAATAAATAGTGTGCTATTTTTAACAGACTATTATTCTTTTAGCATACTATATTGTTATTAAACAATTTTTTTTGTTGGTATTGTATTATTCAACTGCTAGAATTAAACTATTATTATACTACGGTTACTTTTATTTAATTTTATTTGATCAACTTTTATTAAATTAAATACATGTATTAATTAATTATTAATTAATTAAATATATTTTTAATTGTACTATTTTAGAATATTGTGAAGAAAAAAAACAGAAAAAAATATATATATTTCTATATATTTTTTGATTATTTTTATAATATTATATATTATAAATTTATTTTGAAGTGAATATTGTCCGTGAGGGGCAGCACGGTGGCGCAGTGGGTAGCACAATCGCCTCACAGCAAGAAGGTCGCTGGTTCGAGCCCCGGTTGTCCGTAGTATATGAGTGTGAATGGGTGTGTATGGATGTTTACCGGTGATGGGTTGCAGCTGGAAGGGCATCCGTTGCGTAAAACATATGCTGGATAAGTTGGTGGTTCATTCCGCTGTGGTGACCCCAGATTAATAAAGGGACTAAGCCGAAAAGAAAATGAATGAATTAATATTGTCAGTGATTTGTTTGATCGGCTAAGTGACTTGCCTAATTAGCATAATGTACCTAGTTAACCTATTTAAGTTAAGCTTTTAAATTGCATTTTTGACTGAATATTTGCAAAATAACTATCAATATTAATATGTGCTGGCATTATGGCAAAGACAACAGTAATACATTATTAGAAACATTTTGGAAACATTTTGGAAAAAAAGAACATTTCACAGGCGAGCCAATCATTTTTGTCTTAATCATTTTGGGCTAATATGTATTTATTAGTTATGCATTTTTTTCCTTAAACGTATTAAAAAATCAATAATATAGTGCAGTATTTAAGCTGCACTAGTGTTTACTTTAGTATTTTTTTGTTTTGGTATTTCCAATGTGTAGCTTTACTTTTTGAACTTCTGTTGAACTTAAGCTAATTATAGAAGAGGTCTGAGAATAGGAGCTAACCTGTGGTGCCTTACACACGCACACAAACACACCCTTGAGCTTTTATTGTCATCAGTGGGTTGACAGCTCCAGTCTCCTGTGTGCCCACTTAATATCATCATGTTGGTGGCTTTGGATCTAATTTCCCCCCTCCTGCCCTCAAAAGAGCCTCAGCGCACTTTGCTGTGGTCTGGAAAGTTCTGATCCGGTTGCATCTGGTTTAGTTCAAACTCTCTCTTTTTTTGCTGCCTCATATCAAAGCGATGAATAAACATCTAAATTACAAGAAACCGCAGGTGTGTGGGTGTTTCAGTGTCAAGAGATCTGTCTTTTGTACATTAGATGACTTTAAAGGGGTTTCATGGGCTAATTTGAATATCAAAAGCGCTCTGTATCAGATGTCATGACTCACTATACGGTTTATCTGAGTGCAGATGATTCATGCGACATGAGTTTAAAGGAATACTTCAGAAAGGAATATTTTGTCATTATTTACCCACATTCATGTAGATCTTATGAATGTTTAAATGAAAGTGGTATGTATCAATATCAATGTGGAAATTTGATTATTTAGTATATGTATATGCTGTTCAAATATCTTTTAACATTTTGTTCAGGCGTTACAAAATGTTTCTTCTGTGAGTTCTGTGTCAGAAGACCTACATTTTGGTTTGTGATATATTGAGCCTAGGGTCATTGAAAACTTGAGCCTACATTGTTGTGAAACATAAAATACATTGCTCTGAGTACATTTCGTTGCACATTTCAGACGACAAATCCACTAGAGGGTGCTGTCTACATTTTTATGAGTTAAAAATATGTTACTTAGGGTTAATTTTGCTATACATTATGTATATGTTTATCATTGGAATCTATGTATGACAGTGCTATCATCTCAAAGTTATATTCAGCATGAACCAGCTCTGAATGTAACATTGGGACGCCAGATTATATTACATTAATTTTGAACATAATAGATGACATAATTTTTTTTAGTTTGTTTAAAAACTTTTAACAAAGAAAATTATATAAAAAAATGTTTATAGAAAAATCTCTAGTTGATATAGATAGCTAAAAATCACTAGATTGCTAGATTGTGATCTAATTTGAATACAGAATTGCTTCTGTACTTTTGAGAAATTATTTTTCCCCCTTCTCCTGCTATATAGACTTAAGCCTGATTTATACTTCTGTTTCAAGTAGGGCTGTGCAATTTATCGAAATCGAATCGGAATCGCAATTTGAAACATATATATATGTATTATTTAATTTCCCCCGTCCAGAGCAAATGCATGACTGCTGTCTGTGTGTGACAGTCTTACTAGCTAATTGAGTGAGCACACTTTCATTGTGCCCAATCAGAATTGCCCGACCGAACTATGCGGAATGCCCACAATAAAAAAAAACAAACAAACAGAAAATTGCAGACGAGTGGGATGATGGCATCTGCCATCCATTAATATCAAAGAAAAACAGCACGCCTGTAATATGGGAATATTTTGGTTTCAAAGTCACAGACACTGAACAAAAACAGGTCATTTGTAAGAGCTGTCACAGAATTGTTGCCAGCACAAGGAAATACAACAACCGGCACCTAAAAAAGCACCACAGGCGGCTATATGAGGAGTGTTATGTTAAAAATTCAACTGACAATATTGCCAGTGACACTCAATGTAGTAGCTAGCAACAGCAAAGTACAATTACAGAGTTGATTGCGACTGTTACATCACAACATGTACAACACAAAATCACCAGGAGATAACTACCGCCATAACTCACTACTGTTTGCTCTAGAGAAAAATGAGTGTTTAATTTCTGTTAAGTTAATATCTTTTCAGTTCCTTTTTTTAACTAACACTCCCTGCATTTTTGCAGTAAGAAGCTACGATACAGAATATTGAGCTGAAGCTTGACTACAAAATTAAATCGCAAATCTAATCGAAATCGCAATGTCTGTTAAAAAAATTGCAATTAGATATTTTCCCCAAATCGCACAGCCCTAGTGTCAAGTGATTGCCGTACCCTATGACGCATACCTTACACGTAGCCGATGCAGTTGTGACTATTTATACGTCTGCTTTCTGTTTGGCAATAACACTTCTGAAACGCTACTAGGCAATGGGGTTTCTATGTTCCACTGTGTGGAGTTTCTTTGCTGGTGTTTTGGAGTTTTGCCAGAAAAGTGTGCAATTCTACTGTAGGATTAGCTTAAACTCGCACTCAAGGAAGAAAATGTGGGGTCTGGCAAATGTTTAACTTCAATTATAAAGTAAGCACAAAACAAAAGTATCCATCTTGAGTTCTTTATTTGTTAACACTTGTTAAACACTCACTCATGAAGGGTGTGCATCTGTGCGAAGGCTACGCCAGACCTACCACATGCACTGCATGCAGAAGTCTAAATTGGCCTTAAGGGGTTGTTCATATATTGCACCTAAAACCATGTGGAAAACATGAGGCGTGCCACTTCCTCTACCAATTAGTCTCCCATGGCATCTGTAATTGCTAGGTAGCCATCAGCTCTGTTTATCAAGGAACCACCAGTGACAAACCCTTGCTGTAGCTCTGATACAAGTTTAATTTACTGAGAAAATAGAAAAGTGCAGCATATGTTGGGTGCTTTGCATTTGTCTGAGGTCATTTGTCTACCGTTATAACTGAAATGTGTATATTACATACAAAGGCTGAAGCTGATTAGTTGTTTTTTGTCATATAACATGGTGTTTTCGCGTGCGGCATTCTGAAAAGTTGAGATGTTTTGAAATTACTGCGATGTAGGTTCACCTGGAAAAAGCATGATGCGCTCGTGACCAGGGCACTCTCTATTTCTGCACACTTTCTGCACATCTCCTTTTGAATTGACAAACGTTAGCACACAAAAGACACAATATGTGAACAGCCCCTTATGCTGTTGTGAGCTTGCATCATTTTGCTCTGGAAACAGAGTTTTGGTGTTTGCGGTTCTGGTCCTTCCGGACTTATTGTTCAAAACTGGATGTACTTGTCAGGAAAACTCACTAATGTAATGCCCTCACTTTACTTGTCACTGCTCTGTCTGTGTGGAGGATGTCACGTGTACACGTGATGTCACTGCTCTGTCTGCCTTAGGCCTGCCTGCTGAGAAATAGAGATGACTGAGGCAGTGTTAAGCTGAAATATTGGTGACAGTCATTTTTATGTAAGCACAATGGCCAATATATCTAGTATCTAGGTCATGCCCATATATTGCATGGCCATTTAAAATAGCAATTGTCATGACAGTCATAATTGTGTTTGTTCAGTTTGTCAGAATTTGACCCCTGACAGGTCATTTGCCCTTCTCAAGACCTTTATTTGGTTTGCGGAAGGCTCCATATGTGCTCAGCATGAGTTTGGACTGTCACATACTTCTCTGTGTAGAAGGAAGTACTGGAAGGTTATGAAATGTTTACAGTGAAGTTTCCATCATCTGATTTGGGGGTATTTTCAAACATGCACTTCTTTCCCCTCTGCCTAATTTTCAGTTCTATTATGCATAAGTCCCACATTAATCTTTTTTTTTCATACTCTTTCTTTCTGTCCTTATAGTCATTTCAGAGGATGTTGTCGGCTCTGCACTCTGAGATAGACATTCAAAGATACCTGCTGAAAATCCAGGCTGTTGGTTCAAGCAGAGTCAGTAGCAGCACGAACAAGTGTGTGTGTGTGTGTGTGTGCAGCATGTGTGTGCTTAATAATACCACAAAATGACCTAACATAAAAAAAATGGATTTGAAACTAATTTACTGACTATATTGTCATACATGCATTTTGAAGTAGAAACCCTGCATATGATTTTCATTTGGTTTTAGTGTATGTAGTCAGTCTGTTCTGTGTCATGCTGCTTGACTGATTGCAGTGCTCACAGCTGTACAGCAGGTGATTGTCGCTTTAAATGAAAGTGCAGTGCGTGGTACACAAAATGTTAATGTATTCAGACACATTTGGCATTGTTCACAGTGAGTGGTTCAACTTTTAGGCATATGTTGAAGACAAAACTTCTGAGAATCCAAGGACAAGTGGCTTCTGATAGTTTTAATGGGTTCTGTCCTATTCATTAACTGGTGAAGTAAAAACCCAGCAAAGCATAGTGTGTGTGTGTGCGTGCATGTTTAAACATAATTTAATAGACACCCAAACATGGACGTCTTAGCTAAAACAAAGCATAATTTTGAGCTGTCATTGAAAATCTAATGGTTGTCTAACAACAGTTCAAAAATCGCTAGTCATCAAATATACAGGAATAAATGACTTTAGATGTGACGGTTATCTAAACTGTATATTTGATGACTAGTCTAATTTTGTAGTACTGTTAGACATCTATTCGATTTTCACTGACTGTCCAAATTTAACATAGTTTTGTTTTAGACATAATGTCTATGTTTGAATGTATGGTATGGGTGGTATTTGAAAAAGAAATCAGTTGACCTGTAAGATAATCTTTATCAAGTTGGTTAATGCTGGTATCAGCTTTGAATGCTTTGAATCAGTTACATTCCAGCTAATGTCCAAAAACCATCCTGGCCATCTGAAGCTAATTTAAACTTTTTTATTTTATTAACTATTATTATTATTGTTGTGGCCTCACAGTGGCGCAGTGGGTAGCACGTTCGCCTCACAGCAAGAAGTCGCTGGTTCGAGCCTCGGCTGGGTCAGTTGGCGTTTCTGTGTGGAGTTTGCATGTTCTCCCTGTGTTGGCGTGGGTTTCCTCCGGGTGCTCCGGTTTCCCCCACAAGTCCAAAGACATGCAGTATAGGTGAATTGGGTAAGCTAAATTGTCCGTAGTGTATGAGTGTGAATGGGTGTGTATGGATGTTTCCCAGGGATGGGTTGCAGCTGGAAGGGCATCCGCTGCGTAAAACATATGCTGGATAAGTTGGCGGTTCATTCCGCTGTGGCGACCCCAGATTAATAAAGGGACTAAGCCAAAATGAAAATGAATGAATGAATGAATAAATCTCAATTGTCAAATCAAATAAGTACGTAAATAAGAAAGTATGTATTATTTATTTATTTATTTATTTATTTATTTTATTTTATTTTATTTTTAAATGTACTATTTATTTATTTTTTTATTGTTTTTATTATAAGTTTTTTTCTTTATTTTTATTTCTTTATTTATTTTTAGTATTATTATTTTTTTGATTTATTTATTCAAAGCACTTCATACAACATAAATTATGTCAAAGCCGCTATCAAAGACAATTATCAAAAATTAAGTTTCAGCGCTATGAAGCAAGTTCAATTCATGAGGCACATTCATTTTCACAGAATACTGGTTTTAATCTAGACAGTTCAGTGAGGATTCAGTTCGGTCTAATACAAATGTCATTGTTGAGGGATGTGATTCACTGTAGGACTGCTTTACCAAGCCTAACTGAAGAAACACAAATTTAGGATGACCATATCATTATCCATATCCTATTGTTCTTTTTGGCACAAAAAAAACGCATCTGATATTTCTAAATCTCCTGAAATGTCCAGGGTTTGTTTTTTTCTACAGTCATCATTCATTTATTTGCATTTTTACAGCATTACTTTGAACTTTTTTCTTTGGCTACGCCTTTCTGCATGTCATAATTGCTCAGTAATGTACGTTTGCAAACATTGAACCAATCCCTAAGGACCAAAGTGAAAGCTAAGCTCCCGAATAGCATAAAAGTACAAAATATTGATTTTTCTTTTCCTTTTTTAATTTCAACTGATCTATTTATTAAAAATGTGAGTGTGTTAAATATTAATTAATTTATTTTTTAATTGGTTTGCTATTATTCTATTTTTGAAAGCCAAAAATGTAATAGAAAGCATGTTATTACATTATGGATTCAAATTCAGTAACCTTGTTTCATGCTTGCGAACGCATTTGTCAAGAACTGAAAAATTAAACGCATCGGGAGAGACCGGGTTTAGTTGAGGGACTAGACATACAGACAGAATGACTTTGGCCAGTTGCTGAACTATACAATATAGCAATGATGTAGCAATAAACCCTATGCACAGGGATTTGTCATTTTAAATAAGCTCCCCTACTGTGCTTCCGGTAAACCGTCATGTCATTATAAACTCACAGAGTCCGTATGAACTGGACGTTGCTGAAACTTTCAGCAATGAGTATGCTGATATACTTACAACTGAAAGGGAATATTGAGTAGGGGGTGAGGCTTCCTTTTTCCACATCATTCCCTTGTAGCAAACTAACAGAAAGAGGGGTGTGGTTAAGAATATTGTGGTTGAAGCCGTCAAGAGAGGAGAACCACCGACTTTGATTGAAGATTACCACAACAAACTTTATTTCTCAGTGGATTTATTTGCACAAATTAATTGTTCACCTAAAGCACAGGTGTCAATTCCAGTTCCTGGAGGGCCGCAGCTCTGCACAGTTTAGTTCCAACCCTGCTTCAACACCCTTCCCTGTAGGTTTCAAACAAGCCTGAAGGACTCAATTAGTTTGATCAGGTGTGTTTAATTAGGGTTGGAACTAAACTGTGCAGAGCTGTGGCCCTCCAGGAAGTGGAATTGATACCTGTGACTTAAAGAATAACAGCATGCGCTAGCAAAATAAACATTGTAAATTTAAATTTCACATGGACTTTAAGATCTGGTTTGTTTAAAATCAATGATCTTCACTGCCTTATTGCGATACAATATAAAGTAGGTCTCCTGACACACCTGACAAGAAGCACTGCATTAAATTCCATTGTTCCAAGCCATGTCTTTAAATATGAACATTTATTTGACCACAGTATTTTCAAAGGATTTACTGCTCTCGCCAGCTTCTTCTTCTGACGGTGCTTGACGGTGCTTGCGGTTAAACGACCTTTAATGCCGTTTTACGTTAACAACTAAATGAATGCATAAGTCTATTTAACTGACTATATTTTGATTCAATTACATTATCGATGCTAAAAGGAACTTTATGAAATGGAAAATAGTCACTTCAACCTTTCACCAGAAGTTTATCGATGGCTGAAAAACCTTTTCGTGCACATAGCTCATTCCTGCTTTATCTTCTTTACTTCTTGTGTTTTGTTCTCTTTTTGTCTCTTTATCTCATTCGCACACACCTTTGGATGTCTCTTCTCCAGCTGAGTGAGGAATGATCCATGAGTTCATTCTGCCAAATATAATCAAGTTGCAATTCTCACAGTTAGGGTTGGTGTGTGTGTGTGTGTACTTGTGCGTGTGTGTGAGCAGCTGTTCACAGGCAGCTTCCTCATCTCATCTCATCAGGGTGCTGCAAGCCCCTATGTTGGCAGGGCGACCGTTGACACGGAGACAAACACACAGCTGAGAGCGTCTTTATTCACTTTATTAAGAGGAAGGGTCAGTCGTGACCAACTGTGCGCTAACCTACATACTCAAACAGTCATGTAATACACTTGTGGCAACAAATCCCTGAAATAACACAGTACAATAAATCATTACTCTAATTTAGATAGATGGATGGATGGATGGACGGACGGACGGACGGACGGACGGACGGACGGACAGATGGATGGATGGATGGACGGATGGACGGATGGATACACATATTTTATACATTTTAAGCATTATAAAAAAAATTAAGCATTGTTTGAACAGTAAGATTTGAGTTTTATCCTCATAAGGGCACTACACTGCAGTAAAGGAATAAGAGCATAATCTGATAACGAAAGGCAAGCGTTGAGCAGACTGAGCTCTGACACTCTTATCCGGTTCTACTCTTCTGCTTGCAGATCAAAAGATCACTTCCACTGTAAACAGATACTGGAGGCTGAAAGCTAAACTCTTCCTGTGAGAGAGGGAAAAATGTCACCGGGCGGCATTGTGGCACCATCACAGCATAACAAAGCCCTCTGTTTGCAGTGGAAACTATTAAATAAATCAGTTCACTCATCGGTGCACATGCAGGAACTAAAACAATAACAGACTTTGTAACACAACCTTTACTCCACACCTGTTTTACATACGCCTATAAACATGTGTGCATGTGAAAGGGTCTGTGGATCGTAAACCTTCAGCGGGAAAAACATCTGCTCTCTTTTACTGCAGACTTTAGCGGTGACGACATTTATACTGTCAACATATATAATACAATGTAATGATAGTAAATAATCCAAAACTGCTGTGTTTAAGGCGAATAATTACTTAAAATAGAATAAATAAAGTTACATTAAAGGTGCATGCATTGATTTAATATGTTAAATTGTTATCTGACAGGGCTGAACAGTGGCTCAGTGGTTAGCACTGTTGCCTCACAGCAAGAAGGTCTCTGGTTTGAGTGCCGGCTGGACCAGCTGGCATTTCTGTGTGGAGTTTGCATGTTCTCCCCGTGTCCCACAGTCCAAAGGCATGTGGTATAAGTGAATTGGGAAAACAAAATTGGCCGTAGTGTATGAGCGTGTGTGAATGAGAGAGTATATAAGTGTTTCCCAGTACTGGGTTGTGGCTGGAAGGGTATCCGCTATGTAAAACATATGCTGGAATACCTGGCGGTTCATTCCACTGTGGCGACCCCTGATAAACAAAGGACTGAAAATTAAAATGTTCTCTGATATCTACATAGCAGGTATGTGGTTTAGATAAGTTCCACAATTCTACAGAAATGGTTTGATATGCTTATTTATAACCCTTATGAAAAGCTCAGTTTTGACCATATTTGGAATGGTCATGAATATTAATAAGCTCTGCTCTACACACACACAGCGTGATGCGCTCTGAAATACACACATGCAATGAATGAATGAATGAATGAGTAGATATATGGTTAACAATCTGTTCAACTAAATCGGTAGAGAGGTTTATTTTAGCTAGTCTGACTTTTGCAAAGTGCTTGTTCAAACTATTTATTTAAAATGAGTTGAAACAACACAATTCTTACGTTGTTTTGGGGAAATTGTTTCATGTTGAATCCACCTAAATTTGTACATTTGTAGCTGTAGATATTAATGAAATAGTCAAAATATCTAATGAAATATTTCAGCAATTACCAATATATCCGTATAGTATATTCATTAGATAATATATGTGTGAATGTACTTTATTTTTGTGACTTTCTCTTGAGAAATCTCTTGCGGAATTATTTGGTGTCCCCTGCTTTAGGCTTGCTGCTGGCAGAGGAAAGGAGATTGGCCATGGGAACTTTTTGGAACAGAGCGAGTCAGATTTAATCTGGATTACAAATTGATGAAGGAGATAGAAAAACAAATTCTGCCTGAAGGCCCCATCTATTCTTTCTGTTGTTTTTATTTTCTATTAAGGGTTTGTCTTATTATCTGAACATGCCACCCAGCATTGTCATTAGGAGAGAAGATGCATAGTTACACCCATATCACATTATTTGATGTGTTTGTGCTGATTTTAGTTAATTATTTAAGTAAACGATGATGACGATGATGAAGATGAGGATCTCATTCTGCCACCTAACCCCTTAAAATCACCATAAAAAAATTGACAGTGATTGACAGCTGGAATCCATCATCCAGAATAGCTCAGGGTTTGGAGGATCTTTATTAGGGATGAAAGGAAAGCAAATAATCTGGATTTCATATATGGAGTCTGTATATTTCATATATTGTTCATAGTGCTGGACAAAAATTTATCGCAGTTATTCACATTCAAAATAAAAGTTTGTTTTGACATAAAATATGTGTGTGTACTATACAGTTTACACTCACCCGATTTTGCCTTCAGATTGGACCCGATTTTGCCTTCAGAACTGCCTTAATCCGTCGTGACATAGATTTAACAAGATTCTGGAAATATTCCTCAGAGATTTTGGTACATATTGACATGATAGCATCACGCAGTTGCTGCAGATTTGTCGGATTGGATTGAGATCTGGTGACTGTGGAGGTCATTTAAGTAAGGTGAACTTATTGTCATGTTTAAGAAACCAGTCTGAGATGATTCGCACTTTATGACATGGCGTGTTATCCTGCTGGAAGTAGCCATCAGAAGATGGGTACACTGTGGTCATAAAGAGATGGGCATGGTCAGCAACAATGTTGTAACGATTTGAGTTACTGTTGCCGTTCTATCAGCTCAAACCAGTCTGCCCATTCTCCTCTGACCTCTGGTATCAACAAAGCATACATGCCTAAATGCATTGAGTTGCTGCCATGTGATTGGCTGATTAGAAATTTGCGTTAACAAGCAGTTGGACAGGTGTACCTAATAAAGTGGCCGGTTAGTATGTATATAATACAAATTAAATATTCATCATTCATTCATTTTCTTTTCAGCTTAGTCCCTTTATTAATCTGGGGTCGTCACAGCGGAACTAACCGCCAACTTATCCAGCATATGTTTTACGCAGCGGATGCCCTTCCAGCTGCAACCCATCACTGGGAAACATCCATACACACACATACACTATGGACAATTTAGCTTACCCAATTCACCTATACCGCATGTCTTTGGAATTGTGGATGAAACCGGAGCACCCAGAGGAAACCCACGCGAACACAGGGAGAATATGCAAACTCCACACAGAAATGCCAACTGACCCAGCTTGGGCTCGAACCAGTGACCTTCTTGCTGTGAGGCGATTGTGCTACCCACTGCGCCCACGGCTGGGTCAGTTGACGTTTCTGTGTGAAGTTTGCATGTTCTCCCCGTGTTCGTGTGGGTTTCTTCCGGATGCTCCGGTTTCCCCCACAGTCCAAAGACATGCGTTATAGGTGAATTGAATAAACTAAATTGGCCGTAGTGTATGAGTGTGTGTGTGAATGCAAGAGTGTATGAGTGTTTCCCAGTGTTGGGTTGTGGCTGGAAGGGCATTCACTGCGTAAAACAAATGCTGGATAAGTTGGCGGTTCATTCCACTGTGGCGACCCCTGATTAATAAAGGGACTAAGCCAAAAAGAAAATGAATGAATGAAGATGCACATAAATGTGCTTAAAAATGTACAGCTGAGGAGGATAGAATTTTTATGAAGTTATTGCATTTTGTATTTTATTGCGTTTCATATTCTGAGGCGCAGGTAATTTATTATAGAAGAAATTCATTTTTCCTTTTTTGATATTTGGCGCCAGTTTATCAAGAAGTGATTTTGTTCTTTTTGAGAACACATAGGATAGAAATGGTGGCTTATTTGCAAATGTTTTATGCAATATTCCTGTTTTTCACATCCTTCTGTGGAAAAATATCAAGTGTCACTATGATATAGTTGCCAATATACTCAAACAAACAGATAAATAATTGACAACTTTTTTTTATTATTATTATTAATTAACAAATTTACAAATGTCTAAACTTTCCATTTTTTATTTTGGGAAAAAATTTTGGTTTTGAGAGGCATTTTTAGGATTATAAAAATGGTAAGATCTCATTATATGACACAATCATCCCTTAAGTCAGTCAGTGTCTGCAGTAATGCAATATCCCCAAGCACACAAAAGAGCTCTGTCCAACCAGAGAGAGAGAGGGATGAAGAGAGATGTACATTGTTTTTAGAGAGGGGAGATGAAAGTTTATGAGTGAGAGCACACAGCCACACATTCCTCCATAAATCCATTACTGAGCACAACCTTACACCACTGACCCCAAATGCACCGGGATAAACACACACATCTCCATGCTGAAGAAACACGCTATGTTCGATTTTCAGCTGAATGTCAGGCCATTGTGTTCTGTGACCAGAAATTGAGGTGAAGGAGGATGAAAGTGTTTTTACAGGGCAAAGTGGGTTGGTTGCGGTTATACTTCCTCAGCATTGTTCAGTGTGAGGAGGATTGTGTGGTTTTGGGAGATGAGAATTGTGCTGTTGAGGCTTGTGGTTCAAGGGAATGTAAGCAGTGGGGAATATGTGTCGTGGAAGAGCTTAATCAACATCTGAAGTCCTGAAGCTTACTGGTGCACCTTAAATAATGTAATGACCATAAGTAAAGACAACCAATATTTTTATGCTGCTTTAATTTATTGTAATAAGTTAATCAGGTTTCAACAAGTTGAGATGACTAGAAAAGTTAATTTGATTCAACTAAATAATTTAAGGCAGCAAGATTTTTTTACTGTGTGTTTGGTAAGCATGAGAGGTGCTGATGGCAATTGTGAAATACCCTAAGGATGGTATCATGTTTTCTCATGATCTTTTCGGTCAGTTGGTGGTTATTTTGGCTTGTAATAGCTAAATAATTGTTACAGTGTTAATGGTTTGACATTTTTTGGATTGAATTGAAATGACATCCACAAGAATTTGGTTAATGTTGTGATTTGCCACAAGGGATGCGCTGGAAATGTAAAAATAAACAACTGTTTTAGTATTAAAGGTATCGTGAAGTGTTTTGAAATGTGCATTTTTTTATTCGATATTTGACGTAATCTCAACTGAAACATGAAGAGAGGGTGGGACATAGTGTAGCTCCTCCCCTTTAAAAAAAAACAGCCAATAACGTTTTGTTTTATAACTGTTCTTAGTGGTTAAGCTCTAGCGCATCAAATGAGAAGTGTCTTAAAGGGGGCGGTGCATGTCAGATACTAGAGAGGATTTGATTGGTCATGATTTGATGAGAAACTGAAGTATGAGGTGACGTAAAAAAAACGTTGGTCCATTTAGGCAGAACTGACCAACTATAAGGTTTACATGTTTATATCAGGTTTATATCGTCTAAACGCAAATTTTGTCACTGTTTTGGTATGCACTAGCTTATAGATATCCTAAAAGCGAACATGCTGATACATCTAAAAAAGGTTATTTTAATTTCATGGGACCTTTAATGAACAGCATTGTATCCCAAGCTAAAGTGAATTATTGTATTTGTTTCTGAGACTGAAATTCTGACATTTTTTAATACCTTGTAAAGCAGGGGTGTACAAACTCTGTTCTGGAGGGTCAATGTTCCACAGAGTTTAGCTTCAACTAAACTCAAACAATTCAATTAATCTTTACTTCTATTGTTTACAATATAGATTGTGTCAAAGCAGCTCAGCATAAATGAAGAAAATAGAATAAAAGCATAACAATATTTCACATTGTGGAACATTCCAGCAATCAGGCAAGCAGGAGAGTAGTGGTATAATGCTGGTGTTGTTCTAGTTACTTTGAAACTGCATTCAGTTCAGAATTCAAACTGATTCAGTTCATCACTGCTACAAGGAAGATACTAGCACAGGGTTCATACGGTAATGAAAAACCTGGAAAAGTCTTGAAATTATGACAAGCCATTTTACAGGCCTGAATAAATCTAAATATATTATATTTATTTGTATCATAAAATACATGGATTGTCATGGATTTTACTATATGCTGTAATTAAAAACATGCATTTCTTCTTATTAAATATGTATACATAGACATTGCATAAAACATTATGTCAGGAATATTTACCTAAGAAGTCTCATTGAAAAGTCATGTAATTTTAGTAGGACAAAATGTGTACGAACCATGCTAGTTTGACTAGTAGTAAGACCTTTGTTTGCTGGATCAGCTTGTTGAATTAGAGCTAAACTTCTAAGCATTTCAGGACAGTGGTACTCCAGAGTTTGGGCACCCCGGTCCTAAAGCGTTTGTACAAAATTAACCAAATTTGGTACAAACCTTTAAGTTGGTCTGACTCATGTTTCTGTATCTTTTCTAACTGCTCTAAATGACAGAATTCCAATAACAGACTTTCCAATGTGACCAAAATAACCACTGACTTGCACTTAGAGCTGCTCAAATGAGTCAGTACACTAACTGTCAAATGTTGTAAATGTAATCTCACTGTAAATTATGCACAGTGACATACTAGTTACATACTAACATACTAACAATGCCTAATATGCTAAAACCTCAAATACATATGACTCATTCTAGTATTCTGGGTACTTTTCAAGTATTTTCCATTCATTTTCCTTTCCTGGAATGATATAGAACAAATGTATAATTTACAGTAAATCTATTATTATGTCAAATAATGCAAAATGCGACAGGGAATGTTTGATTCTGTTAGTAATTGTTGTATAACTTATTTTAAAACTTTTTAAACCTCAAACGGAGTTGCCATTTTTCACCATTTTGTGCTTTAGCTCAAGATGCTAACCTCAAACCAGATAGCACATGGCATGTCTTAAATGAAATATGGCATCAACCCTGACATGAGGAGTTGTGTTTAGTTAACAAAAAACAATGCAAGTGTGTACAAGTGTGTACAGTTTCCTTCCCATATGTTATGCATTATTCTGTCTGAGCTGACTGAGCTATTATGAATTACACACTGCATGCATTTGCACGCAGACACACATATGTGTATGCTTCTTTGATGTAATGACAAGCTTGAATAGGATTATAGAGGATATTTGAAACATTTTAAAATACATTAAATTGAGTAATCTACTTGTGGTGAATCTGTGGAGCAGCCACCCCCTATTCAGCTGTCTGAGGATTACGGTTCTCGTACAATCACTGTACGTTAGACACGCCATGTCAGAAAAGAAAGGTTGTACAAACTGGAGTAAGTGACTTTTAGGAACAACAGGAAGCTTTTTAAAGAATAGGTTGCATCACATTATGTTTTAATACAATACAACTGACAAATTGAATTTTCTGTACTTATAAAATAATCAGTTATTTTAAGCACATTACAAATTACAAAAAAAATAAGTCATTCTTCTGTACCATGTAAGACTGGGGGATGACTCCAGAAAGAACTGATTACTTGACTAAAAGCAAGGTGTTGAGAATCGAGAATCCGTTTTTAAAAGCTGGAATCAATTCCCTCATGGGGAATCCACTCCTCTGTCAATCATTTTAGAAGAACTAATTATTAGTTTGCTTTTGCTAATAACTAACAACTGGTTATGGCAAGGGTTCTCAAACTTGGTCCTTGAGGGCCGGTGTCTTGCAAAGTTTAATTCCAACCCCAATCAGACACACCTGGGCCAGCTAATCAAGCTCTTACTAGGCTTTCTAGAAACATCCTTACAGGTGTGTTGAGGCAAGCTGTGGCTAAAATCTGCAGGACACCGGCCCTCCAGGACCGAGTTTGATTATGGTATATCATGCTAAAACATTTAAATAGTCACACTGATACTGATACTACGCTGTCAGCCTGTGCTGACCTTTCGCAATCTCAGCCCTATTTCTTCAACTTTATTTCCTGTCAGTACGTGTCCTATCATTCATTCATTCATTCATTCATTCATTTTCCTTTGGCTTAATTCCTTTATTCATCAGGGGTCGCCACAGCAGAATGAACCACCA
Organism: Danio choprae; assembly: GCA_903798125.1. Lineage (NCBI taxonomy): Eukaryota > Metazoa > Chordata > Actinopteri > Cypriniformes > Danionidae > Danio > Danio choprae. Next base: position 5,087,479 of record CAIGQW010055747.1, on the reverse strand, counting down.
GCTTATCCAGCATATGTTTTACACAGCGGATCCCCTTCCAGCTGCAACTCAGTACTGGGAAACATCTCATTCACACACATACACTATAGCCAATTTAATTAATTCAATTCACCTATACCGCATGTCTTTGGACTGTGGGGGAAACCGGAGCACCCGGAAACCCAGGCGAACACTGGGAGAACATACAAACTCCACACAGAAATTCCAACTGACCCAGCTGGGGCTCGAACCAGCGACCTTTTTGGTGTAAGGCACCAGTGCTAACCACTAAGCCACCGTGTCGCCCATTTCCTATCATAATAAATGCAAAAATGCTAAAAAAAAGTTAGATCCTTCATTTTGAATAGAATATGACTGAAAATATACTGATACCTTAGTGTATTGCATTAAGCTTTTACATCTACAGAAATACACAGCACACATACGCATACACATAATATACTGATGTACAAATAAAGAGTTCAGATGCAAGAACTTCTAAATGCCGTCTGAAATGTTCTCCTAAAATGAGCATTTTTCTCAGCCTCCCATGTTTATGTTCAGTTATTTCACTTTAAAGGCAATGAAAAGAACTTATTTGCCTACATACTGGAGTCTGAGAAAATGCTAATTTTAGAAGAAAATATCAAACAGCATTTAGAGGTTATTGCATCTAAACTCTTCCCATGTAAATTCATTATAAATGTCTACGTAAACAATAATCAAGTCTTAAAAATTCACATAATGAAACTGGTGTGTCTAAGTACCAGTCTGAGTATCTAAAAAGATACTATAGATGACATAAAACATCTTATTTTTGTTCTAAATAAAATAAAAATAAAATTTTTTACTTCAGTCGAAGTTGTGCTGAACACTTTGCTTATTCTGTGGTACACTGTAAAAATTGCAGGGTCCCACTCAATTCATTCATGTTATCCTAACACAAATTGATAAAGTTAACGTAACAAAGTTTCACCAAAAAAAATCTCATTTTAAAGAAGTGGTTTGAACAAGCAGCAAAAATTGTTTTTTGAGTGTAACTTCCACAGACACGAACAAATAAACCACTACTTATTTCAGTTAACTTTGACCTAATCCTACAAAGAATCTTTTCCCCTCTCAAGTTTATATATCACACAAAAGTACAGTCACAGTTGCTAGACAAAAACTTGTAAACTAAAGTAGCAATTTATGCTGTAGCAGAAAAAAAAGCTTCCATTATTGTGTCCCTCATTTGTGCAAGATGCCAATACATGTTGGAAAAAAATACTTATGAAAAACAACTTATGAAAAAAAAGGAGAGAGGAAGTCTGCCTCTAGCACCTGTTGGCAAGGGCCCCTCGCTAAGCTTTACATGGGAACGTTAACGTCACCATCACCTTTTTAGGTCTGGGAATGAGGACACACACACATACACACACACAAACTCCCGCACACTCAGCATGCAGCGGGTTGTTTTCAATTGACAAGTTTGTAGTGTTGATCATGAGAGGGCTGAGAGTAATCTGGACTCCATTAAAGTAAACTCCCAAGTCGTCTTTCACTCTTGTGAGAGACGTTGGAATCTGGCCAACAGCTGCTCTTCAGACAGACTCTCAAATCCGGTGTCTATAGGGTCATTTTATTGGAGACCATGGCAGAACGTGGAGAAAAGATGAGGACAGACTTGCCTGGGGAAGGTAATGGCGCTGATGTAGACGTGTGATATAGCAAAGGGATGAATGTTTGCTTAATGAAACAGGATTTCTTGATTTTCTTGTTGACTTACACTTGTGCGTACAAGTGTGTGTGTATAGCTTAGCGGTTAAAAATAGACCTGATAGCTTGTTGTCCTGTGACACTAGGCGTACATGGGAGGAGGATGGGTTTCATGATTTCTTAGCCTTACACTCTTACACTTTGATTTATTCACCATTTGATGTGCTTTTATAGTATACAACAAGAGCAATGAGTCAGAGCGAATGCTAGCCTGCTGTTTCTCACCTTATAATATATGGTGAAAACAATGAATCCCTTAGGCCATATCTCAAAATCAGTTGTAAGTGCCCATTATTATGAAAAATGTCCATGTTAGGTACAAACATTTGTGTGCCAGCTTCACAAAAGAGGGCAATACATCAGAGAGGCAGGTCATTCCCAACAGTAGTTTTGCTGACACAGCCTTTTCGCCTCCTGCACTTCGTCAGGAAATGGTCTTACTATTGAATCATATCAGGGTTTGTGGCTTAACAACTGGAGGAGGCGTAATGGTGTAACTTGGATGCCCAGTGCCTTGATATAACCAATCATATTATTACCTTGATTTATTTTAAATTCTGTCAGAGTTGTCAGACAATCAGTCACATAGAAATAGATAGATAACAGAAATGATCTATACTAAACTATCAGTCACTGTTTATAGATAACAGAAATTAATGGGATGTGCTGCAAGCTCAATCCTATCTGTCACAAAACCGTCTGTAACGTTTTGTATAAAACAGCATTCCTAAAAAGGCTTCAATTCAGAAACACTGGTTAGTAGCAACAAGTTAGCAACATGTTTGCAACTTAGCAACTTTTTCATTATTTTGTTGTCCACAATACTTGAATATCTTGTTCTACAACATAAACTGCACACACTCGCACCCCAAATGTTATTATGTAGCTACATATTCGACAAATATGCTTTCTGAAATAAGGAAAATTGCTTCAAAACATGTGTTTTCAATATGGGGGTGTCTAATTTCCTTTGCAGCGGAATGCTAAAACGCTAAAGTATTGTGAAGCTACGTTTACCATAGATTTTATTTTAATCATTAATTGAAAACTCCAAAACCACATGGTTTAGAGATAACCAAACCCAAATTATACTTTTGGGTGTTGATATTACTCCTTCACCACTTTATTTTCCCGCCAAAAATATTTTTTACATACAAATCAATCTATACAGTCTCATTTTGTTGCCTGCTGCTCGTTTATTGACAATAAACTATATATAT
>CAIGQW010055747.1:5016115-5066413 GCA_903798125.1 Danio choprae | reverse complement strand
ACACACACACACACACACACTTGTGTCCAGCTGCGATGAAAAGAGCACATGGCTGATGAATCTGTAATTACAAGATGAAAGTGGGGACACTCTGAGGGATTATATGAATGTTCCATAAACCCTCAGAAATTATGGAAAAACCGACGATTCTAACTCACGATTTCCTTAGAGAAGCAAGAACTTTGTGCTGCCATTAGTTATTATGTTTATATTAGCATTCTAATATAATATAATATAATATAATATAATATAATATAATATAATATAATATAATATAATGGCCGGCTTGGTAGCGCATTGGGTAGCGCCATCACCTCACAGCAAGAAGGTCACTGGTTTGAATATTGGCTGGGTCAGTTGGCATTTCTGTGTGGAGTTTGCATGTTCTCCCCCTGTTCGCGTGGGTTTCCCCCGGGTGCTCCGGTTTTAGGTGAACTGGGTAAGCTAAATTGGCCATAGTGTATGTGTGTGAATGAGAGTGTATGGGTGTTTCCCAGTGATGGGTTGCAGCTGGAAGGGCATCCACTGCGTTAAACATATGCTGGATAAGTTGGCGGTTCATTCCGCTGTGGAGACCCCTGATTAATAAAGGGACTAAGCCAAAAAGAAAATGAATGAATATAATATAATACAATAAACTGAACGAATTCATTGATTGCCCCACTTGTTCCATGATCATTTGTCAAAAAATATTGTTGGGTTGCTAGGTTGTTTTGTGTGGTTGCTCGATGGATGCTTTCTAGCTTAAAGGTGCAGTATGTAAGTTTGACACCCAGTGGTTGAACTAGGGATTGCACTTCTGGATCAAAACACATTTTCACTCAAATCCTTCTCTGACAAGTCCACGCAAGGACAGGTTGCCAGTTTGACGTGAGTGTGCCTGACTATCGAGCCTTAAGGCTGATTTAAGGCTGATTTAAACAGTTTGCTAACTAAAAGCAGTGGCACGCTATAGAAGAAATATTTTACTTGCTAAAAGGAGTTTTTTCTTCTTCTATTTCTCACAGAAATATCTTCTATTTCTTAATTTTCTAATTTCTTCTATATCCTGAACAACAGGATGAACTATGATCACCTCAGGTACACCTCATGTGCTTTATTCAGTGTTAAATGCTAATAATGTGAGTTTGAGTGCCATTTTACATGACATTTATTGCCATACTACTGAAAGCAGCAGCAGATGGTTTACCTCAGATCTTGAAAATAAAATAGACCATTTGAAATTGAACTTTATAACTGTGACTCAGTGGAAGTCAACAAATATCAGTGATTCTGCTTGTACATAACATATATAAGAGTGTTAAAGAGGTTTATTTTGTATTAATTAGATTGTAAACCTTACCATTTCGCTGGAACGCTGTGTAGTATTCTGTGCATCTGAATGGCTGTGTTTAAATTTCTGTTGTGTTTCGTCTGGTGCAAACAGCCAAATTGTTTATCACTGCAAATCTCATCACGTAGTGTGTTGTTAGGACACAGGGTTGCAATGTAACCTGCTCACCTAATGTTAATGTTTGTAATATTTATGTTATTTGCTAATTAATAACCACATCATGTGGAACTCTGAATCTGTGTCTCATGTCAGGGCTGCTACTGTCCACCGGAGGTCGCATTTAAGTCGCGGGCACATGCTTTGAGAGCCTTCATGACTGAATGAATCAAATACGCGGTTTTCCACCAAGGCAACCCGGGGTGCTGAAATATAATAGGCTAAAGTGGCATTGGCTTAAAAGAACCAAAACAAAAACAGACGTTCCGGCATGTAACAGATATTTTCAAAGCAGAATATCTGACTTCAGCATAGTTTTTCAGATAAACAAGAATGTTCACTTAGCATGTTTCTTAAATATCTGCAAACATATTATGGTATTTTTATGCTTTAGAAGACCAAAACCATCAAGGTATGATATACTACACTAGAAAAAATTATTCACTGGATTTACAAAAAATTTTAAGGTAAGTGGTTGCAAACAATTGATATGGACTGAATTTAAACAAATAAATTAAGTTGGACATTAGTAAATTTGAGTTGTTTAAATTCAGCCCATATCAATAGATTAACCACTTACCTTTTAGTAAAGAAATTAGTAAATCTAATGAATATTTTTTTTCAGTGTAGCCTATAGATATACCCACTATTTCCTGGCATTTCCATCATTCTGCAGGCCAAAATTTTGCCCAGAAACATATAAACAATAGCACACCTCTAAATCAGAAAGCCGGCTGTTTTTTAAGCATCGCTCCTGTCAGCAGTACAAGCGGTGCAGAACGAGTTATGCACCAAAGTTTGTCAAATCGGTCTTCCACCGCAGTGATATGAGCCTCAGGTCTGGAGTCAGTGCTTTTCTTCCAGGCTGGGCGCCATTTGTAGGTGATCTGTTCTTGATTGCCTCAGTGGTTCCCATGGCAATAGGGTGCCTGTGGGTTACAGGCTAATCTGAGGGAAATAGTACAGGCTTCCTCATGCATTACTACCTGTGGGGATGTGATTGGTGTGGGGAGGAGGAGACCACGCTTTCATGCTTCTGAGAAAATGCTGACTGTATATTTCAGTGTGTTAAGTCAGGGCTTTTCAAAGTTTCTAGTGCTTGATGTTATTTAGACAACTTGTTTTCAGCCATTTGGAAATGTAAATGTACTTTACTGTAGGTATGACATATAAGGTCATGCAATATTGTTATGTATTTTTTAAATGTGAAGACATAAGTTTATCATGTATATGAATTTAATAAGGGTGGCATGATGGCTCAGTGGTTAGCACTATCGCCTCACAGCAAGAAAGTCTCTGGTTCGAGTCCCGGGCTGGGCCGGTTGGCATTTCTGTGTGGAATTTGCATGTTCTCCCGTGTTCGCGTGGGTTTGCTCCAGGTGCTTCGGTTTTCCCCACAGTCCAATCACATGCTCTATAGGTGAATTGGACGAACTAAATTGGCTGTAGTGTATGAGTGTGTGTGTGTGTGTGTGTGTGTGTGTGAATGCGAGAGTGTATGGGTGTTTCCCAGTACTGGGTTGCAGCTGGAAGGGCATCTGCTGTGTAAAACATATGCCAGAATAGTTGGCAGTTCATTCCGCTGTGGCGATGCCTCATAAATAAGGGACTATAAGCTGAAGGAAAATGAATGAATGAATGAATTTAATAAGGAAATATATATTTAAAACATCCATAGGTTTATCAAAAACATATGCTCTGTACATTTATTATATATATATATATATTAGTGACATGTCACATATTGTACATAAACAAAATTATTTAAATGAGTAATGTGTATACTACACATTTAAATGCACTGCAAATGAACAATTCTGACATATAATAATTATAATAATAATAAGAAGAAGAATAAATTGTGTGCAATATATATATATATATATATATATATATATATATATATATGAGTTAGATTTGTATGTCAATATATGCAATTGTTATGATTTCTGGTTTCATATATACTTGTGCTTGTATGTACATGCATTGACACTTGTGTAAAAATCCAGTTGTATGTTTATACATTTTTCGTATGGCTCTAAAGCCAAAATGAATAACAAACGATAATAAAACCGCATCTGTGTTCAAATGTATTTACATAGCACTTGTCACAATTTTAATAAAGCAACTGCAGAAATTAGTATAACTGGTGATCAAGTCATAAATATGCCAATTTAGTTGGTTTAGTGACATTTTGAATGTCTTTTCTCACATTTCAGCAGAAAAGCCTTGTGCAAAACAAATTTGATGTCATTAAAAATATATTGTATTGATGCATTTTTGATTATTCATCCATTGCTGTGGCCTGACCAATCCCCTGTGGCCGTTTAAGCACTAATTATAAACAGCTTACTTAAATACTTGATTCAGATTGGCTGGTCACAGTGTTCTTTATTCATTATCTTATTTGTAAACTGTATATTGACCATCCCTGTACACCAATTTCCCACATAGCTTGCTAACTTTATGTATCTTGTATGACCCCACAGTCTCTTCTCGCATAAAATAACTCAAATCAATATTTAATGTCCATCTATTTATTCCATCATGTCACATCAGGATCCTGCATTTATGTGTGCGATAACGACCGCCCATCTGTACATTATTCCCACTTATTATTGATGGTGTTAACGAACAACCACAGTAGTTTATATTTATGTAAGCTGTAAGAATGAGCAAATAAGCACATACATAACCCCAGTCTCTCAGGATTTGCCTTAAAACACTCAATATTCCATTTCGCAACAGGGAATTGCGTTTTACTTCATGGGATAATCAATCTCAAAGAAAGGCGTACAGACAAACCATGAAGGGCTGATGTAAGATCACCACTCTGGGCCCCTGCATTCATATCATAAAAGAGCAAAAACAAAGACCATCCATTCATCCAACATTCCCTTCTTTATGTGGCAAACTATTAAAAAACCTTAAGAACCCCTACAGAGGCCAAGCGAGCCAGCGGGTCAGGCTTATGTAAGTTGTGGGAAGTCTCATTTCTCACCACGCTGTGAGGTAATGGTGGCGGTGAGCTGTCACTTTACCACTTTACTCAAGAGAGAAAGAAGGAATGAAAAAAAAGGAATGCAGAATGCAAAGCAATCAAGTTTGCAGTATTTTCAACACACATTGTAAAAAATGCAACGACAAAAAGTCAAGACAACAAATACTTTTGTTGCTTTAAAGATGTACATTTTTGACTCTTCTAAAATACCATAATACAGTATGTTTACAGATGTTTAGGAAACATGCTAAGTGAACATTCTTGTTCATCTGAAAAACAATGCTAAAGTCAGATATTCTGCTTTGAAAATGTGCGTTAGGTGCCGGAACGTCTGTCTTTGTTTTGGTCCCTTTAACCCGCCCTATGCCAGTTTAGCCTACTATATTTCAGCACCCCGGGTTGCAGATACAGAGTTCTACATAAGGAGGTTATTAATTAGCAAATAATATAAATATTACTAATGTAAACATTAGGTGAGCAGGTTACATTGTAACCATGTGCCTTAACACACGCTACATGACGAGATTTGCAGTGATAAGCAATTGGGCTGTTTACACCAGACAAAACAGATAGATACAGTCATTCAGAAGCACAGAATAATGCACTCACTGCACTCCAATGAAATGGTAAGGTTTATAATCTAATTAATAAATATTAAACCTCTTTAACACTATTAAATGTACATATATGAATCACTGATATGTGTTGGTTTGTACTGAGTCACAGTTCTAAAGTTCAATTTCAAACGGTTTATTTTATTACAGAGGTGAACCATCTGCTGCTGCTTTCAGTAGTATGGCAATAAATGTCATGTTAAACGGCATTCAAACTCACATTATTAGCATTTAACACTAAATAAAGCACATGAGGTGTACCTGAGGTGATCATTGTCATAGTTTTCTGTTGTTCACCTGCAAGAAATAGAGTCCGTTTCTAAAATATACATTTCAGGAGTTGGTTAGAACAAAAACTCGTTTTAATATAGAGAATATTCTTTCTATAACGTTGCTTTTATTTAGAACATGATTTAAATCAGCCTTAAATCAGCCTTCAGGCTCGATAGTCAGGCTCGCTCCTGTTGGTGTCGTCGATCTGACAACCTGCGCTTGCGTGTGTTTTGAAACAGACGTGCAATACCTAGTTCAACCACTGGGTGACAAACTTGCATACTGCACCTTTAACTTATTTTAATAAGTTCATCAGGGTTCAAGTACATTTTTAAAGTTATACAAAGTTTAACTTAATATTTTTAGTCAGTTTGATTGACGTAAGTTGAGATGACTAGAAAAGTTCATTTAAGTCAACTAAAACATTTAAGGCCACAAGAATGTATTTACAGTGCAGGAAAATGTCATCCTAACTACCATAATAAAACACTAAAACTAGATGATCTGTGTCTTTAAACTAGATTTTCTTGCATTTCTGCACATTTTAGATTTTAATTTCAAGATAGAAAGTAACAATATGTGCTTATGAAGTAAAAACTGTGTGTAAAATTATAAATAAGACGGAAAGATGTCTTTATGGTTTATTAATGAGTGATAATATCAGTTTTATATGAAATATACAGTAATGTATAGTAAATACTGCAGTGTTTTTAAACTATACTATAGTATATGCATATCTTTATTTCTTTAACTACACATCTTACATTTTAATTGCAAGATAGAGAGTGACAATATGTGCTGATGAAGTTTATAAATTATAAATAGACTATTTCACTGTGGTCATGTCATTGGCCCATGAACATTTCCTGTTTGTTATCAAACTATTTCATAACTGTAACAAGAGGCAATTCAATCATAACTTAATGTTAAAACAGCTATCATAACATTAATGATCAATATGTGGCTCTCTTTGGACTCTCTGAAGCTATAGAAATTAAAAATGTAACACAGGAAATACATTGGGACCATTGTTTTTGTTTACATCCCTCGAAATGGTCTATAAGATGGAAAGATGTCTTTATGGTTTATTAATGAATAAGTTTATATCCGTTTTATATGGGAAAAATATAGTAATACATAGTAAATAGTGCAGTGTTTTTGAATTATACTATAGTAAAGTACTTTAATTATTCTGTTGTGGTAATTCTATAGTTGCCATGGTAACATGACTATAGTAATATAAACAAATGTCCCAGTCTTGTGCATTTCTACAACTATAGGGTGTATTATACTACAATACACCCACAGTTTACTGTGGTAAAATAGAAATAAACACTATACTATATACTATATTCATTCATTTTCCATCGGCTTAGTGCTTTATTTATCAGAGGTCGCCACAGTGTAATGAACTGCCGACTATTCTGGCATATGTTTTACACAGCAGATGCCCTTACAGCCGCAACTCAGTCCTGGGAAATATATAGTATTATATTATATACTATACTATAAGAGTATAACAATCTTTACAATAGTATAGTTAAAAAACACTAGTAATTAGTATAGTATTTCTTCATAAGGGAGTGTCTTCCTTGATAAATTGTTCTCTTTCGCTTGTGGAGTAGTTGATCATTATTAGTTCACTTTCTTCTAAGCTCTACAACTTCTGGAAAGACTTCAGTTACCGTACATATGTTTATTAAAGTCTAAACACTTGCAGGGTTTTGATCAAAGGGAAAAAAAAGGTTTGTAGAAAGAAGCACTTTCCCATTTCGAAGGAGTACAGGATTAGATAAGCGTCGAGAAACCTTTGAGGAAGTTTGTTAAATGAGGGCGATTCAATTAGCGATTAGTTCGTATCTCTCAGCCAGGCATGTTTAAAAGAGGAATGCGCTCTCAGACAGGATTAATATTTAATGGCGAACTGATGGATGAAGACTCCTCTGAGATGCTGCTACAGGTGCAGTCCGAACACAGGAAGCACACTGATATCGTGTGCCGAATCAAAGAGCAAAGGCGTAAAAGAAAATAAGCACTCTGCTGAGAGTAAAAGGTTAAGTCCATCTCAATTGAGGCAGCTGTTTCATCTGGCTCTCGCAGATGGTTTGGTGATTTTTGCTATGACATCACTGTCTTTCTATTGTGTTATTCCCAAAGACTGCTGAATGTTCTGCAGGGAAATGCGGGTGGGTACACAATGAGAGGCATTTCTGATGGCGAACAAAAGTAGCGCTTTAATTGAAAGAAGACTGTCAAGAAAATAAAAGTACACTGTAAAACAAATATCGTTCATTAACAGTTTCCGTATTTTGTGATTTACAAGTGTTTATTAATGGCTGTGGAGTGCATTATGGGATGTTGATTTCTGCTCTGTCGACTTTTGATGTTGACAATTCAACTCTACAGTTTAACAAAGTGACTTGTTTTGACATTTCAGTAGTTTTAAACAATATAATGTATAAGAAATAATATAGAGAGAAATAAGTCTGTAAAGGGGCCTCACAGTGGCGCAGTGGGTAGCACGATCGCCTCACAGCAAGAAGGTTGCTAGTTCGAGCCTCGGCTGGGTCAGTTGGCATTTCTGTGTGGAGTTTGCATGTTTTGCCTTGGTTGGCGTGGGTTTCCTCCGGGTCCTCCGGTTTTCCCCACAAGTCCAAAAACATGCAGTATAGGTGAATTGGGTAAGCTAAATTGTCCCTAGTGTATGTGTGTGAATGAGTGTGTATGGATGTTTCCCAGTGATGGGTTGCAGCTGGAAGGGCATCCGCTGCGTAAAACATATGCTGGATAAGTTGGCGGTTCATTCCGCTGTGGCGATCCCAGATTAATAAAGGGACTAAGCCGAAATGAAAAAAAATAAGTCTGTAAAATAACAGAAAATGTACTGGCAGTTTAAGGTTTTTGTAGTGTAATATACAATACCAACCCAGACAATATTTCACTTTAAACTATTAAAAATGTTAATAAAAGTCACTTTTTTCCAACTTTTAATGTTGTTGGAAGAAAGATCAAGGTCCTATAATGCAATTCAAAAGCATAAATATATGGAGAAAAACTAAAATAAAAACATGAATCACAACATAAGGAAAACTGTTAACCCTCTACTATATGGCAACATGATATTTATGTTCATTTCCCTGTCACTGTTTCTTTAAGACCAATGTTCAATTTTTTTGTTGGAAAGAGAAGACCTAAGTTTAGCCAATGATGTGCTTTGGTTAAGTCACATGACGTGCAGTGTTTTTCTGATAGACTAGCATTTATTGTGAGTAGTTGCTGAATGCAAATGAAAGCGTTAACAAAAACAAAGGATCAACTCATGTCAGATCCACAAAAAAATCTGAGACATCACCTCCAGTAAGTTATGACGACACCTTCACAACTCAAAAAGTTTTTTTTTTAATCAAATTTGTTTCTTGTAAATCGATCAACTGTATGTGTTGCCAAATGATCTTTTAAGTTGTAACAATAACAACATGAATGCTAGTAATATAATGTTGATTAGTCATATGTTAATGGCATTTGCATTATGGATAAAATCTCATTTTAATGGCAATACTTTTGATTAGATAGAAAAACAGGGAACTGTGTATTAGTGAGGACCACCATGTTCTATGGTAAGTGAAAGAAGAAAAGAACTGGCTTTTCCTGCAGAAAGTGAGGATGAGATGGGTTTTAGTGACTATGAGAATGATGCAGATTGGACATTTAATAAGAGCAGTGATAAAGACAGTTCAGGTAAGTCAGCTCAGAGGCAGATAAGACAGGCGAAGTATAGTATATAGTATAATATATAAACATTGTTAGCCAGTAGCTACATTACTCTGATGCATCTAGGTATATTAGACTTGTTATTTATTTGTTATATAGTATATTTACTGGAGGAAATATTTATACCTACTGTATGTTGTATACAAGATAATACAATATTTTGTTTGTTTTCCATAATATTCTGCAAAAAAGAATGGAATAAAGAAAAGCTGTTGGAATAACAGTTGTTGGAAAGTGTGTATAAGGTGTCATTTATAAGTTCTGTGTTAAAGCTTATAGTACTGCAACACCAATACACCAAAACAAACAACATCTCAAACAACAAAATTATTAATTATAAGGAAAGTTCTGAATTAGAAATTTCTAAGTTAGATCCACTATTGGACGTTGTTGCCATATGGCAACATATCATGAAGTACTTTAAAACAAAATCCCCCAATTTGTTTTTTTTACAGCACTTCAAGTCAAGCCTTTCTAACAAAAGAAAAACAGTCAAATATTTATTTTTTAATAGATTTATCATAATGCGTACAGTAGAGGTGTCAGTGTTCGTCCGCGTCATCGTTTGTTGTTGTCACGTGCCTTTGTCTTTCTCCCGCCACAGTCATTGTTAATCTGTTCCACCTGTGTTCATCCCTTGTGTGTGATTACCTTAATCATTCCTTCATCTATTTATACCCTTTCGTCTGTGTCCATTGTTGTCCGGTATTTTGAATCGTGTGGGTCTCGTCCTGTGTCGTCCTGTCTTCCCGCATCCAGTATTTGTTCCCAGTAAGTGTTTAATAAACCCGTTTTGTAATGTTTATCATTCTCCGTCTCGTTCTGTCACCATCCGCCACCACGGCGTTACATAATACCGGACCCAAAGTTAGCGGCGTGTTTTCCCCCGATTTTCTTTTTTTAGTCTTTTTTTCCCCTCAGTGTTTTATTTTTCTCCCTCCATGTTTCCCTGAATCCCGTCCGCCCTTCCGTTTCTCTTCACCACCTGCTGGAGCAGGGGGAAAGCAGCCCTGAGGACCATATCCGAGCGACTGTGAACAGCTTTCCGGGCGACGTGCTCTGCACGCCCATCATCTGTGGCAGAGCACGATCGCCCGAAGATGGTCCTCGGGGCAACATCGCCGCAAACATGGAGTGGACACTGGCGAGTAAAAGATCGCTACTCACCGCCTTCCTGGAGGAAGAACTCGTCAGTGCCACTCCAGACCCAGTGACCAGCCAACCAACACCACCCACCTGCAGGGAGCCCTTGCCAGAGCCCACCGCAGACGGACAGCCACCCCCAGCCGATGAGCGGTCGCCCCCTAGAGCGACGGAGCGGAATCGCGCTGAGATGGAGGAGCTTATAAACCCGTCTGACCAGGTGGATGAGCCGGCAACACCGCCAAGAGCGGGAGTCCTGGCGGCTACCCGCGACAGCAGCGAGAGTCCCGCCCACCCCCCCTATGCAGATGGACAGCGGCTGGACACTGGGAGGCTACTCATTGGCTTCTGGTGCTTTAATTTTAATTATCCGCTGCGTTTAGGCAGCAATATCCGTCCGCTGTATTTAGGCAGGAATATCCGTCCGCTGTATTTAGGCAGCAACCAACTGTATCCGCACAGTTTTTTAATCTTCCTTCTCCGGAAAAGCCTCAGCTCCAGGGTCATGAGTAGCTTCCCACGGTCCCCTAGAACTGCAGAACGTCATCCAGCTCCAGCACTGCTGCAGTCAGCCAGCCCCCCAGCTCTCACTCCAGCTCCGGAAATGGAGCTCGCATGTGGGCGCTGCCTGTTTGCGTCACCCTCTGGAGGGTGTCGTCCAGCGTCAGCTCCTACGGCCTTCGAGCTGCGGACTCCACCTCGGCCCTTCGACCCTAGGGCTCCGCGTTGGCTCACTCCTCCCTCGTCTTCGTAGTGGGCCGTCCGCCCACCAGCTCCGCCAGGCTCCCTCGTCCCTCCGGCTCCACCTTGGTCAGTCGTCGCCCTTCCTTCGCCTCTGGACTCCACTCTTCCGGCTGCACCTCATCGCACCGTCCTACCGGCAGCGTTGAGCTCCTCCATCCCTCCAGCTACGCCTTGGTCCTCTGTCGCTCTGGCTACGCCGCGGGCTTCCGGAACCCCGCCGTCGCCTTGCTCGGGTGAGCCGCCTGCTTCGCCCGGCCCTCAGAAACCTCGGCGTCACCTTCGCCCTTCGGCTCTCCGTCACTTCCGTGGGCTCCACCGCCATCAGCGGCGTCTCCCTCGGTCGGCCCCCTGGAGTCAGCAGCCACTCCTCCTCCATGGATCCTCCCGTCCTCGACTCCGCCCGGGGCCGTCCTTCTGGCTGTGTCCTGGGTCCTCCTGCTCCGGTTCCCTTCCTGTGTCTCCCTCAGACTCCTCCCTTGTACCCTCCCCTTCTACCCTCCTTCTTCATTTTGTTGTTTCCCGTTGAAGCCGCGAGGACGCGCCTTCAAAAAGGGGGGGGTACTGTCAGTGTTCGTCCGCGTCATCGTTTGTTGTTGTCACGTGCCTTTGTCTTTCTCCCGCCACAGTCATTGTTAATCTGTTCCACCAGTGTTCACCTTTCGTCTGTGTCCATTGTTGTCCAGTATTTTGAATCGTGTGGGTCTCGTCCTGTGTCGTCCTGTCTTCCCGCATCCAGTATCTGTTCCCAGTAAGTGTTTAATAAACCCGTTTTGTAATGTTTATCATTCTCCGTCTCGTTCTGTCACCATCCGCCACCACGGCGTTACAAGAGGGCTAATTTATGGATATTTTGCGAACACAACATAACCTGTCATAAATCTGTCATAAGCATGATTGTCATGAGCCCGTTATGACGTTATTTTATAACAGTGTCGTTGATATTTTCCTTGACCTCAACTACAGGGGTACAAATTTTTGAAAACACTTTTGACATTTTTAATGAGACATTATAATGACAAATTCAGTTTCCACTGCAAATAGTGATGAGAAAAACATTCATGACACAATTACAATGGCCTCATGGCAATCATGTTTATGGCAGATTTATGACAAGTTATCTCGTCTTGGTAATGTCAAGTTGTCATGACATCTCAAACAATGTCATCTTTGCATTTGAAATAACACAGTGGAGAAAATGACGCTTAATTACAGTTGTCATAAGCATGCATAAAATCTCGTTCATATTCACGTGACATATCATGATTATAAAGGTGTCTTGGCGGTCTTATGAACACCTCTCAAAGTAAAGTGTTACAAAAAAAGGAAATAGTAAACATAGGATAAATGTCTTTTTAATCTGCCAGTAAACATGAGCACAGTATCATGCAGGTATATTCATCCATTAATGTTAGCATCACTAGCATGTTATCATGGTATTGGTTACAGTTTCACACAGCATGATGAAACACAATTTCTACACAAAACAGTAAGAGCTGGCAAAATGTACCAGTTCTAATCTGTCTGGCAGGTCACAAGGCAGGTTTTTTGAGTCTGGAAGCATCCATTTTTATCAGACCATAAAAGTTTACCAGCCTGCCATAATAGCACTGTGGACATCCAAGTTGCTAATTTGATTTATGAGGAAAAAATGGAAACAGCAACGCCAAAACAAAACATTTCCATCTCATAATTAATTTTAAATTTGAATTTATTCAGTAAGTGTGTTTATATTGAAGTTTATGTGCAAGCCTTCTCAAACTTTCCTCCACCTTAAGTGAACTTGCAGATTGTAATGCACAATTTAGTAAATTTAGTGTTTACACTTGGCAAGGTTGGCTTGATTAACCAAACTGTAATGTGATTGTTCTGTTAGAGTGGTTCATTTACATTAAGTCTGAATGCTACCATTCAAATCTTAATCTGAAGAGGAGAATCACAGCCTACAACCAAACAAACCAACACAGGCTCATTCGGAAAACGTAGCCCTATATACATTTCTGGAGAATGTGAATTATGTAGCCAGAGGTACGTATGGCTGCATTTTGTCTTTAAAACGAATGCTATCGGGCGATATGATGCTGTTCATTTTCGCGTTTACCAGCTCACCGCTTACCTCCGTATGGAGGGCATTATCGCTGTTAACAGTTTGTCCAGTGGCTCGCCGCGTACGTAGTTGACCGCGACAACAGGCTTCAAGTTCGGCAAAGAACGGTTCCAGAAAGCAGGTAAGACAAAAACAAAAGCCAAAAAACAAAATAAACAAGTAAATAACAGGTTGAGAATGTGGTAAAATCTGAAAACGTGGTACCAATCAGGCGCAGCAATGGCTTTTCTTTTGCTGGATTGCTTTTGAAAACTCTGTCAGTTGGATTTCCAATCCAATTCAATGATTTATGCTAAGCTAATCTAAAAGTGCTCCCACCAGACCTGGAGATCAGCTGAATTGATACAAAGATGGTTAAGCTCAACTGTTTAACTCAACTGGATTTGTAAAATGAGCCTATATGCAATAAGTGGAGAGTTCCTTTAAGATATAAAATATGTTTATAACATTAAGGCTAATGAATGTCTATACTGTCTCAAAAATAATAGTCATCAAACAACCAAACTCATGAAAGATTATATTACTTTAACACAACATAGCTGGTGTTGAAACTACAAAGCTAACTGACCTGCAAGGGAAGAGTGAAAGAACTTGAAACCCTTGCTTTAGCAGGCTGCTGCAAGGACAGAAAATCTCAGAATTGCAGAATAAGTAACATCCTCTGCCCAACAGTTAAGAGACTATTACATTGGCCTCATTCCCTGGCTTCTGAATCCTGAAAAACACACGCAGACACACTGAAACCCAGATCCAGAAACGTCCTCATCATAAACCTCAAGTTCCAGCTATCAGCACTACTGAATGGTACTCAAATTTATATCCAGCATCTCTGGACAAACAACCTTGAGAGAAAAGGGCTTTGATATTCCTTCCAGACACGCATGGGATGCGGCCCAAGACCTCCAGATGCAAATCTACTTAAACAGTGCGGTGGGAGAAAGTTGGAAAAGTAGTGACAACCCAGAGGAATTCTGGCTGCCGAATTCCTGAAACCAACGAGAACGAGTTCAGATTTCGCTTGATTGTAAATAAAGCTAACGGCATCTGTGTAATTCGCAACTGACAGACTTGGAACAGGATCTCATAAAAATGTTTACAAATTGAAGACGTGCAAATAAGCATGAAGGCCAGTGATGGGATGCAATGGAACGCTGGCAGTGTGGTAAAAAGGGAACGCACTGTCACAAACAATATATTTGAAGGCAAGCTGTAAAACCGCAGTTCTGTGGTTGCACAATGATAGATAAAGCGCTCAATGACAGATGGGTCGTAACTTTTCAAGTAAACATGAAAACCGCAATATTGCCATGTTTGGTCAAAACTAAACTTTCATTTCTGATGGAGAAAGAAACTGAAGGAACGCGAAGCTTCACACCTATAACATCTATTAAAAGAGCTGACTATAATACATTTTGCATATCAAATATGGCCATGATCTTTTATAGACACACAACTTCCTTCCCATTCTTCATTTACAAATGACAACAAAATATTAGAGACATTGTAGACCATCAAACAGAATGGATAAACACGACTGGAGGAAGGCTATAAACTTACTGAATAGTAAAAGTAATGAATGCAGAGGTCTGGCTGTGGAGTCGGCATTTGTGCTTTAATTGCTCTCTAAACACGTCTCAATAAAAGTGAGAGGTTTTTTAATGCGCAACAGAGGAGAAGTGGAACTGAACGATAGTTTCTAATATCCCCTTACAGCTCTTTAAGCGTGAAAAAGAGAAATATAGAGATTGTGCTACTCACCCTATTTGCCAGGACCATACATCCAAACAACAACTGAAGCATGAACAAGGGAGCGAGAGAGATTGAGACCCACTCCGCCTGCTGCTGCGGCAGGGAAACTTTTTTCTATTCTTGTTGTCGGGCTGCTCCTGTTCTCCAAACTCTCCAAACTCTCTCTCTCTCTCTGACACTTCCTGCGCTGTCCCTTTACACCAACTCAAATCACTCCCCCAGACTCAGCCAAGGAGCATTGTTTAGACAGGACGTGTTGTGTGAACGTGTGTGTGTGTGTGTTTTCCAATGTGTGTCGCCATGAATGTGGTTTTTGTAACTCTCTTGGCACTCCCTCGAGTCTGGATCACCTCACTGCGAGAAGAAAAAGAGGAGAACGGGGAACTTAGAGAAGGAAAAAAAGGAGATGTGTGACAGAAAGAAAGAAATAAAGAAAGAGCCACTGATGAAGTGTGAAGCCAGAGAGAGAGAGAGAATCCTTAAAGCAAAACATGTGGAGGACTTCCTGCTATGGTGCCCCCTGTGACACAAACTTGAGGGCCACATGTGTGTGTGTTTGTGTGTGTGTGTGTGTGTGTGTGTGTGTGTGTGTGTGTGTGTGTGTGTGTGCGCGCATGTGTGTGTGTGCATGTGTGTGTGTGTGTGTGTGTGCGCATGTGTGTGTGTGTGTGTGTGTGCGCGTGTGTGTGTGTGTGTGTGTGTGTGTGTGTGTGTGTGCGCGTGTGTGTGTGTGTGTCTGTGAATTTAGAGCTTCCTCTCAAAATCTGTCAGTTTGCTGTTAGAGTTGGAGCCAGATTTCAGTCTTCAGTGATGTCTGAGGTGATCACAGCAAAACATCTTCAGAACACACCGCAGATCCGTCTCAAAACAAGCTTTACTAACTACATAGGGAGGTGTTTACTAAAAATGTCTTCTCTAAATGACCAATTTGGGTTGACTCTTCAGATGTGGCATCTCCATATGATACAAAAAAATATCATGACAGACTCAACCAGCACAGTAGTAGTGATGCACTGCACTTTTACCAACATTACTCAGCCAAAATCATGCAAACGATGATTCAGTCAAACTACTCATGAACCTAAATGATGTCACATCCTGACTGTCAGCATCGGTTTTGAGCACATAATAAGCTATAACCGATAAATGTCAGCAGGCTGAAATTACTTCACTGCATCTACAAATTATGCTAATAAATTGGCAGCTCTTTCCAAAAAGATGGAGCAAGTTGGAGCACCAGATCCAAATCTTGCTGCTTTCACACCTTACTGTATGCCAGGCCATGAGTAAAAAAAAAAACAACAAATCAGGTTTATTGTTGGACAATGCATTAAATCTTGATAGGCAATTCAACCAAGATGTAAAACTACCAAGTTCATCAGTTGCGAACCCTGGTGAAAATTCCTTTATCTCTCTTTTACTACACTGTAAAAAATGCTGGGTTCCACACAATTTCTTCATGTTGCCCCAACACAATTCGATTAAGTTAACTTAAATGTTTTTTACAAATTTAAGTGGACTGAATTTGTCCCTTAAAAAAAATGTAACAATTGTGTTGGTTTAACTCGTATTAAATAAGTAGTTTGAACAAGCAATTGTTTGAGTGTAATTTTAAAAGAAAAATCCATGCTTTTATAACAACAAGGCCGGACTATTGAGACTATTTTTATTTGCGGAATAGTCAGTCTACCTTAAATCGCATACAGATTGTTCAAAGTGCAGCTGCCACCCCAGCAGGCACAGGACGTCAACATGACGTCAGATTGATGTTGTACCCCAATGTTGTGGGATGTTGCATTTTGGGTGGAAATGAAAATCGTTTTGACATCAGAACCCAACGTCAGATTGACGTCAGTGTCCAACGTTGGATTTTCGTCACTTTCCAACCAACCTAAAAACAACCAAATATCAACATCTAATGATGTTACAGCTTGATGTTGTGTGGACGTTACCACTATGACATCTATCAGACTCTGGATTTTGGTTGCCATACCTAATAAATAAATGTCAGTATTTGACGTCAATATGACATTGGTTTAAGATGTTGGCTCGACGATTGATTTTGGTCACTTTCCAACGCAATCTAAACAACCAAATATAAATGTAATTTGACGTCACTATTGGACATCAAAATAACGTTGTCCTTAGACACTGGCTAGAGATTGAATTTTGGTCACGACCTAAATCTTACGTAATATTAAAGTCTTATGACGTTGTGTGCCTGCTGGGATAAGCCTGAAAGCATGAGCATCTTACTTTCATTGCCTTCAGTCTTTACATTGGCTACCTATCTGATGCAGCATTCATTTTCAAGTTCTCTTAGTGGTTACTGGTAGTAGACTAAGCATTCGCCATTGACAATCTAAAATGAGTGTGATCAGAACTGCTTCCATTTTGCAATCTATAGTTTAATATAAGGGCCTCACGGTGGCGCAGTGGGTAGCACAATCTCCTCACAGCAAGAAGGTCGCTGGTTCAAGCCTCGGCTGGGTCAGTTGGCATTTCTGTGTGGAGTTTGCATGTTTTCCCCGTGTTGGCATGGGTTTCCTCCGGGTGCTCCGGTTTCCCCCACAAGTCCAAAGACATGCGGTATAGGTTAATTGGGTAAGCTAAATTGTCCGTAGTGTATGTGTGTGAATGAGAGTGTATGGATGTTTCCCAGTGATGGGTTGCAGCTGGAAGGGCATCCGCTGCGTAAAACATATGCTGGATAAGTTGGCGGTTCATTCCGCTGTGGCGACCCCAGATTAATAAAGGGACTAAGCCAAAAAGAAAATGAATGAATGAATGAATAGTTTCATATAACTTTTATTTTATCTGGCACCTTTTTAATAATTTGTAATGCTTTCTTTTACATTTTACTGCTTTTACTTGTGACTATATCATCTTAACTATGTAGATGTGTATTTACTTTGTATAGCACATTGGTCGATGGTACTGTAGTTGAGTTTAATGCGCCCTATAAATAAAATGAAATGTATTTTTTAACGACGAATGGTTTATCATCAACACAAAAACACGGCAGTTCAAAACTCTTTCGCGTTTTGGAAAAATACACAATCTCACATTGTTACAATTATGACTATTTTTATGCTTCATTCAATCTTTTCATTCAAACACATACATACGTCTGACTTTCTAAGTCACGTGTTCTTGCAAGATGACATTGTTTATCACCATTAAACATGACAATGTTAACCAGATCTATTTATTTACCCAGTCACCCAAAACCTCATTTCTAAATTTCAGTTTTACAAAAAAAAGACAAAAAAAGACAAAAAAATGGGTAAAACAATACTAAATTTGAGCCTGTACATACATTATGAGTTTACAATGCTGCCTTATAATTAGGTTAAAATCTAATAATATACGTTAATGCACCATAATTTCTCAAAATGTTGCCTACAAATGCAGCTCACTAGGTTTTGGAGCAGAGCACATGTCTGGTGTGTATACGTATGTATGTGTGAATATGTGGGTGTATGTGTTCACCTGTCATTTGCAGATGAACTGAAAGAAAGGAGGAGTGAAAAAGGAATGAAAGGCAGATGGTAAATAGTGGGAAAAACATAACTGTCCTTGGTTATCTGCAAGACTTACAACACTCAGCAAATGCGAACACACTCAGCCCCATCCCCAGACACTCACAAACATGCTAAAACAAACACACACACACACACACACACACACACACTTAGGCCCGGATACAAAGTCATGTGGATGTCAAGAGACGCTTGTGTATGCTCGTGTGCTTCTGCAAACAAAACACACACTATGAAAATACTTTTGAAAAACTCTTTAGGAAGAGAAAGTAAAAATATGATCCAAAATATTGCATGATAGAAAAACCCCATGTAGTTTTAGCCATATTTTGTATTGTGTTGTTTTTTAAAGTTGAAAGAAATGACTATATATTTGGTCATTTTCTGCCACGACATTATCTGTTTTTTTATGGATTTTAAAGCAAAATAATAAACAATACAATGAAATGCCCTTACATTTAGTGCATAACATCAAATTCTTCGAATAACAACCATACTTTTAATATTTACTATATACACTAATATGCAAATTGGAATTGGAATGTCTGCCAAATTGTGTTCCTGCTCCAAATTTCCCATGTCAAAACTGAAGTCACCTGACCATTGGATTATTGCCTGCAGGCCCTTTCTATCCACTAATAGAGAACATCTGAGTTCCAACAAACCACTCGATTTATTTTTACTATCGAAGATAAATCGTTAGTCCCTTTATTAATCATGGGTCACCACAGCAGAATGAACTGCCAACTTATCAAGCATATGTTTTACGCAGCGGATGCCCTTCCAGCTGCAACCCAACACCGGGAAACACCCATACACTCACACACATATACTACGGTCAATTTAGTTTATTCAATTCACCTATAGCACATGTCTTTGGACTGTGGGGGAAACCGAAGCACCTGGAGGAAACCCACGCGAACACGGGGAGAACATGCAAACTCCACAGGCGATCGTGCTACCCACTGCGACATAGTGCTGCCCTAATCATCTAATTTTTTGTCATTTATATAATTATCATTATATTATTTTATTGTTTATTACTTAATGTTTTTATTATTACTGATTATTATTTGTCATTTTATTATGTTTTTCTATTTTATTATTACTATTTTCATTTAATTATTGCTTCATTATTATTTCCTTTTTTCATATTGTTATAATTTTATGACTGTGTGGATTCAAGAGAAACTTGTTTCAAGCGTGAGAGATAAGAGAACGTCTCCATTTCAAGGCCTGTATTGTCACTGGACAATATTATGAAGCAGTAATTTTCTATTGCTGTTGCTTGTGGTATAATAACACTAGTTGGATTTATCCTGCTCAGACGAATTATTGAATCATATGCAACTGAGATTAATCAATAAACTCTGCTCATTCTTTATCATCATTACTTCGTCTCCTGCTTCTGCTCCTCTCTGGCTTTCTCAGTCAACTCCTATATCGATAGGAGATTGTTAATTCAGTTGAATACTGATTAAGGTTTGGGTATTGGGTGGCTCTGCTAGCTTGTTATCTGGATACCCAGAGAAACAGACAGGATCTGGCGACCGGGGCTTGATCTTATTTTTCTGGCATGGAAAGTGTGATCTAACACCTATAAACAGCCTAAACTGAGGGAACTTAACAAATATTAGATTTGTATCTGGAGTTTGTTGCTGTGGTAGTCAAGAACATCACAAGGGCAACAGCTTAGGGCAAAAAAGACAGAAGGCTGTCTAAAGCACACAAT
The DNA here is from genome assembly GCA_903798125.1 of Danio choprae. Taxonomy (NCBI): domain Eukaryota; kingdom Metazoa; phylum Chordata; class Actinopteri; order Cypriniformes; family Danionidae; genus Danio; species Danio choprae. The sequence goes on along the minus strand of CAIGQW010055747.1, from coordinate 5,046,251 downwards.
ATGTGTAATTCTTTGTATTCTTTTGCCACTTTGATAGCCCTGGGTCTGTCTGTGGTCTGTCTTAATCATATTTTATTATTCATTCATTCATTCATTTTCCTTCGGCTTAGTCCCTAATTTATTAAGGGTCACCACAGCGGAATGAACCGCCAACTATTCCGGCATATGTATTACACAGCGGATGCCCTTCCATCCGCAAATCAGTACTGGGAAACACCTATAAACTCTCACATTCACACACACACGCACACTCATACACTACGGCCAATTTAGTTTATCCAATTCACCTGTAGAGCATGTCTTTGGACTGTGGGGGAAACCAGAGCACCCAGAGGAAACCCACGCAAGCACGGGGAGAACATGCAACCACTGAGCCACCGTGCTGCCATATTTTATTAAATATTCTATAAAAATCTCCAAAATGATGCAAAACAGTGGGTGTGGATCTAATCAAAGTTTGAAAATCACATAATTTTTTTGATTTAACTAAATAACATCTTACCTGGTCAGATCTTTTTTTGTGTTAGAACTTTATTTTCTTCATTAACATGTCTAGAATTGTTCTGCTAGAGATATATTAAGCAATACATCTGTAAAATATCAGATTTTTTTGTGTTTTTCCTGTGTCTGTAAAGCCGTGGTGCTGCTGGCTGTAGACTATAGTCTCTCTGCGTCTACCATTTTCAAATTAAGAGTCCCACATACATAGTAAGTTTAATATAAGCTTAGGTACAGGGAACAGTCTGTGTTTTGGTTGGCACACTTCTGATCACTTATAATGGCCAGGTTTTACACTTCTGGGATTTACATGAGAATGAAAAAACAATGGTTTCTGAGGCTCACAGTATGACCATTTCCATATTCTGAACACTTATTATTCAGCAATGCCTAGGTATATCCATATTTTCATTATATGGCACATTTAAAGAAAATTGCATGGACTTTTGTACAATATAGAGTGCATTATTATTATGCATTCATATTCATTTATTAAAGGAAAAAGGAAAAATTGCAATATACTGTGCCCTGTGTCAGTAATGATGACTAAGCTGAATTTATTTAACCTTCGGACCCAACAGAACAGCCAAAGGTTATTAAAGTTGCGCATCTGTGTGTGTGCTGTAGACTACGATGAAACAACATTTATGGATAAAAATAAAAAAAATCAAGAAGTTTCTTAGTACACAATCATAATTGAAATCAGCAGAAGTTTCCAGACCCCCAAAGAAACAGAGAACTTAGTCTGTGATGTCAGGAAATGAAGGAAAAATGCCAAACTGAAGCGATTTTATTCATACAGACACAAATTCAGAAAAAGAGCAGTGATTATTTTCAGCATTCCCAGCCACTGAGCATGCTCTAAAATATCACTTTCCTGCAGGCTGCAGAAGTTCAAAAGCTGACAAGAAAAGTTAACAAAAAAACACAGACAACCGCAGCTTTTCAAGTGATGAGATCTGATCGGCGGTCCAGGAAGGCCCTCAGATTAACTATAACGCTGCAATTTTGACTCTTTTTTTCCTTTAATTATGCTCAACATTCCATGATCCTCTCTGTCTCTCCCCGGGCCTGAAGGAATTCAGAGGCAGACGAGACGAGATGATTGGTCTGCCTGCTTGACTGATGATATCATAATGGCTGAAATCATTCCATTTCCTGGGTCTGATTATGGAGACGTTTATCAAATTCTAATATGCACAGAGACAGTTACCGACTAGCGAACATAAAATGAAAAAGTTACTTCTCTCCACTTTACACATACATGGACGATATGACAGAGCTACAATTACAATACTGTGACTTATTTTACACATAAGCATTTTTATGCTTGTCATGCATCTATTTCTTTTTTTTTTTTTTACACTGGCCACTTTATTAGGAACAGCCTGCTCATCTGCTTTTTAACACAAATATCTATCCAGAAGCTCAATGCATTTTGGCTTGTAGATATAATCAATATGATCTGCTGAAGTTCAAACCGACAATCAGAATGGACAAAAAAAATGTGATTTAAGTGATTTTAAATGCTGGTTTGTGCCAGATGGGCTGATCTGAGTATTTTAACTGCTGCTCTATTGGGACTTCATGCACAGCAATCTTTAAAGATAAAAAGACTATAAAGAGAATAGTCCCCAGGATTCCAGCGGGCACCTTAAAGGTGCAGAATGTAAGTTTGACACCCAGTGGTTGAACTAAGTATTGCACTCCTGGTTCAAAACACATGCAAGAGCAGGTTGCCAGATTGACAACACCAACAGGAGTGTGCCTGACTATTGAGCCTGAAGGCTGATTTAAGGCTGATTTAAATCATGTTCTAAATAAAAGCAATGCGATAGGAATATTAAGGAATATTTTCCATATTAAAAGGAGTTTTTGTCCTTACCAACACCTGAAATGTATATTTTAGAAACGGCTTCTATTACTTGCAGCTGAACAACAGAAAACTGACAATGATCACCACAGGTACACCTCATGTGCTTTATTCAGTGTTAAATGCTAATACTGTGAGTTTGAACGCCATTTACTAGACATTTATTGCCATACTACTGAAAGCAGCAGCAGATGGTTCACCTCAGATCTTGAAAATAAAATAAACCATTTGAAATTGAACTTTAGAACTGTGACTCAGTACAAACCAACACATATCAGTGATTCAGCATGTACATTTATTAATGTTAAAGAGGTTTAATATGTATTAATTAGATTGTAAACCTTGCCATTTTGTTGGAGTGCAGTAAATTCACTATTCTGTGCTTCTGAATGGCTGTATTTAAATTTGTGTCGGGCTGCGTTTAGTGCAAGTAGCCAAATTGCTTATCATTGCAAATCTCCTTACGTAGCGTGTTGTTAGGACAATGTAACTTGCTCACCTTATGTTTAGATTCGTAATATTTATATTATTTGCTAATTAATAACCACATCATGTGGAACTTTGAATCTACATCTCATTTCGAAGGCTGTTACTGTCCACCGGAGGTCGCATATCAGTCCCGACGTATACTTTGAGAGCCTTCATGACTGAATGAATCAAATATGCGGTTTTCCACCAAGGCAACCCGGGGTGCTGAAATATAATAGACTAAATTGGCACTGGGCGGGTTAAAGGGACCAAAACAAACACAGCTGTTCCGGCACATAACGCACATTTTCAAGACTTTAGCATTATTTTTCAGTTAAACAAGAATGTTCACTTAGCATGCTTCTTAAATATCTGCAAACATAGTATAGTATGTTTAAGCTTTATAAGAGTCAAAAACTTACATACAGCAAATTACATCAAATTTACATCAAGTATGATGTAAAAAAAATCAAAAATGCAAGTCAATTTAAAGTCTAAACCTTGACATCCATTTGACATCCACACATGCTCTTTTGACCACTAAAATAATGACACCAAAAAGTATTATAATATAAAATAAGTTGTACTCATCTGAAAGCTCCAATTCCAACATGTTGTATCTGACAGTGACAGTGGCATCAAAAACAAGTTAAATGTATTTATTTTTTAAAATTTTGACATCTTTTTGATGCATATGTAAGATTGTCATTTTGACATCAAGGTAGTTGATAATTGATTATGCATTTTGGATGTTTCTTGACATTTTTTGACTGCTCAATGGGTCTGAAACAGAGAAAACATTCCTTTCTTTGGGTGAAAATACATTGTTGATTGAAGATAAATATAACGGGTGATGGTCTAATAGTGTAGATGGTATTTTCGTGGCACATTTGGACCCCTCAGTACCAACTGAGAAATATTAAAACGCCACAGGCTAGGTTTAGAGTAAAGTTTTAAAGAAAGTTTGGAAAAGTATGTTGAAATAAGGAGAGACAGAGATAAAATGACACTTTGTTGTGGCTACAGAAATGGAAAATACTGTCTAGGTTAACCCTGACTGCACATATAATTCCCACAATGAAATAAAAGAATTTAAAGATCAGAAAACAAAAGAAACAGAAAAAAAGAATGAGATGTAAAGAAATGTAATATCAAAAAAATAATGTTACAGTAAATTACTTTCAGCTCGTCATTCATCACAAACTCTTGAAAAAATGTATCAGAGTTTCTGCAAAATAACTGAGCTGCACATCTGTTGTCATCATTGATAATAAAAACAAATGATTTTTCAGCGCCAAATCAGTATATTAAAAGTATTGTTTTAAGTATGAATCCATAATGAAAAGAATAATGTGATACTGAAAATTGTTCAGCCTTACCATCATACTAAAAAATTATATTTGAAAATAGAAAACTGCATTTATTATTGTAATAAATAATATTTCAATTGTAAAATTTCAATTTCATCGTTTTCTTCTGCATTTATGATCAAAATAAATGCAGTCTGGTGATCAAAAGAGACTAACATCACAACACACTAATAATTACGTAGATTCACTGATGTTTTAATATTCAGTCAATTTCTCTGTATAAAATAATCTCAAATTTGAAAATATATCAACATTTGTGTTTATTAATCCATTCAACACTAACCATTCTGAATCTTGTAGACATAATATAATATTTCTTCTTAACTACAGTAAGTCCAAGCAAGAATATTAGTTCAACTTAGTCCAACATTTCATTAATTGCCAAATTTACAGTGAATGTGTATACTAGTGTATACATAACTTAAAGAAGGTAAGAAGGAGTGTTATACAATATAAGTCACTTTTGCCATTCACTGTTGCCAAAGATACGTCTGGGGATTTTTAAAGAGTCAAAAACTCATTATTTACATGATGATTAGGACATCTAAAAGTTGACCAGACAGATGACTGACTCATAGTTTAATAAACACACCAATTCCAGAAATCTGCCCTGTAGACTGACTACACTTAATTGCCTAATACTATGAGCAAGACACACACACAGGCCAATTTCTGTCTCAACAAGCAAAGATTCCTCATCTGTTCACCCAAACACTCATCTTTCAGTACCTTTCATGGAGACAATTGTTGATGTTTCAGTCTCTGGCTCAGTAGAGAGCTTTAGATGAGCGCATGCTGATTTACAAGAGCATGAATCTACACGCTGTCATGCGACTTATATATCAGCTCTGGCTGGTTCTTCAGTAAATCAAAGCACCGTGCGACTGCGGCCAGAAAAAAATCACCTCAGGGAACCCATAGAACTCGCCGTCAACATCAGGCACCATCTTAAAACCACTAATCATCATTATACAGACTGACCTGACATCACATCATCTATCAGCCGAGTGCTTGTAAACACATACCTTATAATAAAGAAGTGTGTGTGATATTACTGAATGAGTGCTAAAATCCTTTATTTCACGGCTGTCTGGAATACTTGAATCTGACTGGTCAGTCGCGACATTCTAAGGTCGTTATTCAGAGATAATAATGGCTGAATATTAGAGGCTCATCCGAGTACTTTGTATCATCTTGATTGTCAGTTAATACGTTAACATCCATGTAAATGCTAGTCTGTTGTTTCTGACAATTTGACGCCATCTTGTGACTGAATAAGTAGATTAATGTATGCACTTTTGTTTCTGTCATCTGCGTGTTTATTTAAGGAATTAAGAAACAACTTCGGGTCAGAACAATGTTGTGTGTCTAATTTTTACGTTTTGTGGCAAGTAGTCATGTAATAAGTGGGATAAAGTACATCCAGGCGGTTCTTTTAGCAGAATTGCTTCACATTGTCCACCGAAGTGTTTTTTCTCAAGCTTAGCATTTGCTTTATGTTGTTGCCAATGGTAGTGCAGTGTTTTTGAGCACCTGCAGCATAGCGAGGTGTTGAGGGGGCATTTTACACTCAGCGTTGATTCAGCAAAATTTGTTGCAAATTGAAAAAAAGCAGGCGGTTCATTCCGCTGTGGTGACCCCAGATTAATAAAGGGACTAAGCCGAAAAGAAAATGAATGCATGAATGAATGAAAAAAAGCAGTGCCAATCAGTGTCACTTTTGAGCTAGCCATCCCATTAAAGTGGGGAAGGGGCAAGACAATACCTCGCACATGTCAACTAAAAATTTGCTAAAGACTTTCAATTTGTAACGATACAGCAGGGATACTCTGTATCATAAGAAATGACTGAAAAAAACATTGTGCAACAAATACGCTCACAGCTGAGCGATTTTAGAACAGTGCTCGTGTTTCTGTAGCGCAAAAACACTTTGGTGGACACATAGCCTTACGTCCCATTCCCATTATGAACAAGTGTGTCTGCAGAGCGAGTGTTCTCCACCGCGTCGCCGTCTATAATGGACCAGCTGATCGCCACGGCTGTTTAACATCAGTGTCTGTGTCACTGTTTGCTGAACAGCCCCAGAGCCGCTTACCGTTAGACCATTAGAGCCAATTGCAGCCTTTTCTGTTGAGCGCGTGACCAATCATAGGCATTTAAGAACTCGCTCAACAACACTCAAAAAGCAAGCGGGATAATATTTACATTTGTTGATTTGATACAAATGCTCATGTTGTCCTGTGCATGTACTTGAGTTTTGTTTGAGACATTCAAAAATAGTTAAAACAAATTTTGAGCAGGTCAAATTAAAGGTACAGTTCATATATCTGACTGCTTGTATTAAAGGACAAAATTGTGTTACAAATAATATATAAATATTAATATATTTATAAATTGTGATACAAAAATTATTGTGTCACTAAGTAAAAGTATCAAATTGTGTATGGAAAGCATCGTCACTGCACCAAGATATGGAATTGAACCAAATCGATGGCATGATAATTGTAACCGAACCGAACCGTGAGACCAGTATAGGTTCACACCCCTATGAAGAACACACTTTTTTCTTGTTCATCTTTGTAATTAAGCATTTTATGTACTGACTCCATTTATATTTAGTGTTTTCCCTGAACAGTGTTTACTTTCAGCGGCATTTAAACTCATTGGTGAATATCATCATAAACATTACCTAAGCAACCTTAAGATGGGAACGCCCACTAGTGACTTCAATCGCCACCCAGAGCAACACAAAGCTGCAAAGTTGCTGCTAGTGTGAATGAGGCATTATTCTCTGATAACAACCTCCTGTATGTACTTTATCCCTTGCATATTATCCTGTATTTGCACATAATATAGTATTAATGAAAAAGGCAGCTGTTTCAAATACCCTTTAAAATGGCTAAATACAATGGCTTAAACGACATTTATTTTAGTGCATGTGCCAATTAACATATGCAAATATGCAAAGTACTTGATTATATTTTAACTGCAGTGTGTTGTCTGATGTTATATAGAAAGGGTACTTTTAGTTCAACACAGGCTCATTGTGAAAACGTACCCCCGTATACCTTTCTGGAGAGCGCAATTTATGTAGCCAGAGCTGCATATGGCTGCTTTTCGTCTTTGAAACGAACGCTATGGGGCTGTATGACGCCGCCGACGGCTTCAGTTTCTTTTCGTGCTACCAGCTGACCACTTACCTCCATGTGGATGGCTTTCCCTTTATTGCCAGTGGCTCGCCGTGTACGTCGGGGGACTTGAGATGCAGAGAGGACTTGACCGTGACGACAGGGTTCGAGTCCGGCGAAGAACTGTTCCACAAAAAAAAATCAGGCAGGTCTTTTCTTTTTCTGTATTGCTTTTGAAAACACTGTCGGTTGGGTTTAGGGAAGGGGGTGGGTGGGAGTATCAGTTGGTCGGTCAGTCAGTCAGCCAGTCAGTCAACAGCTGCCTCTGGTGGATTTACGCGAGAAGAGCAGGCCCGAATGGCATTAGCAAGAGAAATTTGAGATCTGAAAAAACATACACAGCGGCCTTAATAGAAAACAAAAACTGCAAAAAAAAAACAAAAAAAAACGTACCTACTGGGGCGTATTTTGCGCTGTCCAGAAATGTATGCAGGGGTACGTATAAATAATGAGCCTGTTTTTTTTTTATTGCAACCCTATCATTAAAAATGAATAATGACCAATATATGACATACATTTCAATAGAAGTTAAATGAAAGTATATTTTAGTTTACCATAAAAGCTTGTGAGCACATTTGGCAGCACTCGAGGTAGTTTTAAATGTAAGCACACAAAACTTATAACCCAAAGGTGTAAACCTAGGGGAAACACTACACATGGTTTTGACAATGGTTTTAGTTGATTTCTGGACTTTAAAAATATCATGACACTTGTTGCCTATGGAGGTTCAGAAAGCCCTCAGATTTCATCTAAATAAACCTAATTTGTGTTTTAAAGATGAACGAAGGTCTCCGATGATTGGAATGACATGAGAGTAATTAATAACACAATTTTCAATTTCTGCTGAACAAATTCTTTAAAAGGTTGTTTGATAACGTGTGTGTGTGCTAACATAAGCAGGTAAAAAAGTATACTTTGGGCCTATGCCACTTTTTTCACAAAAATATTCCCTGGCTGAAGAATTTCAGCACATGTATACAGAGCTTTGCCTCTCACCTTTGAAAACCTCTTCCTTTTCTCTTGCTCCATTTGCTCTTGTTTCTGTTTCACTGGTCTTTCTGTACCAGGTGCTCGTATGGCCATTAGATTCTGCGTCAGAATGGAGCGAACTGAGAGAAAAGAAAGCGGAAAAGAAAGAGTGTGCGCAGAACCCACACTCAGTGCCAAAGTTTCAGGAAATCCCTTCATCTTTTCATCCTTGCTTAAGCACTCTTTTCTTGAAACAAGTGTGTGTGTGTGTGTGTGTGTGTGTGTGTATGTGTGTGTGTGTGTGTGTGTGTGTGTGTGTGTGTGTGTGTGTGTGTGTGTGTGTGTGTGTGTGTGTGTAACCCTCTTGGCTGACCCTAATAAGCAACCACACACAGCTTGCTGAATAGACTTCAAACAGAGACGCTACTTTTAATCAGCACTGAGAAAACCAGCACACAACCTGCTCAGAGAGAACAGAATAAGGAATGGATGGAACGAAAGAAAGAAGAAGAAGCAGAGAATGATAGAAAGACAAATGGCAACCTCAGAATGAGCAAAAAGGCAAAAGGAATAGGAAAGGCAGAAGCAGAACAAAAAGAAGATGACAAGCACTGGAGGAATGTGAGGAACAGTCCATCCACTGCAGCACTTTGCCTTTAAAAGTTAGCATTTTGTGTCAGTGCTGCGTGTGTGGGCCTCAAACCTGTCACAGCTCATAGTCTCAAAAGGCCTCTGTGGAAACTGGGGCAGAGAACGCTAGATCTCCCATTAAACTACTGCAAACTCAGGGTGAAGGGATTATTTGATTATTAATAACCTGCCCATAAAATGTTTGGAGAATTAAACTACATTTTAAAGTGTATGAATGTCAAAAAAACATTGTATAAACTTCAGTCATTTACTCACTTCATCAATTTTGTACAAACATTTCAAGCAAAATGTTTCTCAAAAAAGGTTATTTGGCTTTTTAAAATGCTTTTTTGGGCCAATATTCATAAGAATCATACTAATGTTCTCTTGACATTACCTTGACGTTCTGTTTTCAGCCACCTTTATGTTTAAAGGCATTTTTAAAGATTTTTTAAAACATATTAAAGGGATAGTTCTCCAACAAACTTTTAATTCTGATATAATTTACGCAGCCTCACGGTGGCGCAGTGGATAGCACATTCGCCTCACAGCAAGAAGGTCGCTGGTTCGAGCCTCGGCTGGGTCAGTTGGCATTTCTGTGTGGAGTTTGCATGTTCTCCCCGTGTTGCCGTGGGTTTCCTCCGGGTGCTCCGGTTTCCCCCACCAGTCCAAAGACATGCAGTATAGGTGAATTGGGTAAGCTAAATTGTCCGTAGTGTATGTGTGTGAATGGGTGTGTATGGATGTTTCCAAGAGATGGGTTGCAGCTGGAAGGGCATCCACTGCGTAAAACATATGCTGGATAAGTTGGCGGTTCATTCCGCTGTGGCGACCCCAGATTAATAAAGGGACGAAATGAAAATGAATGAATGAATAATTTACGCATACTTCACTTTACTATTTTAGTTTCTTTCTTCTGTTGAACTTTCTTATGTTGCTGGTCATTCTTCAAAACATCTTCTTTGGTGTTCAACAGAAGAAAGAAACCCATAAACATTTAAAAACACACAAGGGAGAATAAATGATTGTAATTTTCATTATTGGGTGAAGTATCCCTTTAACTTCAAGTGAAGCATTTATGTAAACATTTAAAAATCACAATTAATTGGTATTTTGGTGCTGCATTGTAATCTTTAGAGTGGTTTACAGCAAAATAGTAAATAATTTTTCAATTTATTAGTTACCATGAAAATAAGAATGAACATAATTATGAACATAATTATCATCTTATTCATCCCTATGGAATATCTCATCAGGACATCTTGCTTACTTTAAATTATATTATAAATATTGATGCAACGGATAAACTTTCACAGAAATTCCACTGCTGTGTTACTTTAAATAACGTTCTCTAGTCACAGCTGGACCCAAAGACTGGATTCCCATCCAGGAATAGACACAATGGAAGGAAGGAACTATTTTAGTCCAATCCAGCCACTGCAGATCTAGCGAAAACAAATATGAAACAACTTTGTGTCAGGAGTCAAGAAAACTAGTGAAAACTGTCTTTTTACTAGCATGGTCTGGAAATGAACAAATGATTCAGTGTTTTGGATCTCGGTTGTGGGGAGGTTTATCACAAACACTGGACGATTATTAAAATGCTGGCAAGTTTTAGTAGCTGCAATAATAAACTTCAGCTGATGATTTTAGTGAGCTAGTACAACGGGGATACCATTAGCTAACTTTAGCTAAATGCTAACATAGTTTAAAATCATGTAGGCTACTATTCATAATGAAACCAACATATTCCCACCTATGAACTTAAGCTAGGCAAGTTTATTTATATAGCACATTTCATACACAGTGGCAATTCAAAGCTATGCTATGCTATGTTATGCTATGTTATGTTATAACGTTGTGAATTAGATCGGTGTGCTGACATGAGACAACTGTTCCACATTGCAGTAATCTACAATGATGAAATAATACCATCTTTTGCATTCAAACATTAAAACACATGAAAGATCAGCAAATACAATATTTCAAGTGCAAGCCTGTCGTGATCTTTCTCCGGCTTGTAAATTTGACCCCACATCTTGTCCCATAATCTTCTTGGCTCATCTGAATTTCTGTATGTTCCTGCCTTATGGAATTTTGATCGCAGAACAGCAACAAAAGCCTGATAAATGGCTAAACCCTACAACTAATACATCCATCTGAGACTATACACTGTGACATTGTGATCTCACTGCAATTTGTAACTTTGAAACAAAAATCGAGTGGTTATTCATACTCATTTGTATGTTTTCATAAAATAAGTTAACTGCCCCAGTTATTGTTGTTTAAGGTGAGCATTGGATGACATTGTACAAATTCATGCAAATTAGACACTAATTTGCCAATGCCAAAAGGCCTTTCGAGGAAAGTCTGTTCATTCGGTGCCTATATTAGCATTGCCTCCAGGCAGTTCATCCAAGACCAAGTCCTATCTAAATGAATAGGGAACATCCTGAAATCTAAAAAAACTGCATGTTGAACTTGCAACAACAGCAATCTCATTTGAAGCTGTTTTAATGGTAATCAGAGGTTGCATATACAAACACTAGAAGAAAAGATACAGAACCCGGAGCAAAGACATATTGGGATGTATAATGGGATGTTATGTGATGTCATTTATACTGTCAAAAGCAACACAGTCACACAGCCAACATTAAATGACAGGGATTTTCATAATGAACAAGCAAATCTGTACAGAACCCTCACCCCAAGGAACTTATATTCTATAGTGACTATTGGCTATTTTAACTAGAAGGTGGGATTTCTTTTACTGGGGCGGTCATACTGAATGTTGTAATACTGTATCCGAAATCACCCCTATACCTTCATTCATTATTCCCTACATTAGTCCACTAATAGCACACTTACAAAAGTGAATGAAAACGAGTGAGTGATTTCAGTGCACCGTAAGAGATGCCGTTTTGTTTGTGCTTTGCTAGTTGACTCTAGTAACTTCTATGTCAGACCCTGTGATAGCTATTTAACACTTAGCAAGCTGTCTATTAGTAATGAAAGTGTTGTGTTAATTTATTGATTAAATACAAATTTATTTAGAAACTTACACAGATAGGATTCTGTTGTGGATGTCATCATGTCAGATGTGGAACTTCCAACATAGGCTCAATCTGAAAACGTAGCCCTATATACATTTCTGGAGATCGTATGGCTGCATTTCGTCTTTAAAATGAACGCTACGGGGTGGTATGATGCTGTTCCTTTTCTCGCTTACCAGCTGACTGCTTACCACCATATGGACAACTTTCAGGCTGTTACCAGTTTGTCCAGTTAGCTTGCCATGTACGTCAGCGGACTTGAGATGCAGAGAGAAGTTGACTACTACGACGGGGTTCAGGCAAAGAACGGTTGCAGAAAGCAGGTAGGACAAAAACAAAAAATAAGATAAACAAGTAAATAACAGGGTGAGAATGTGGTAAAATCTGAAAATGTGGTAAAAATCAGGCGAGGGCTTTTCTTTTTCAGGATTGTTTTTTAAAACTGTCGGTTGGGTTTAGGGAAGTGGGTGGGCGGGTCAATTGGTGCTTTTGAAAACACTATTGTTTGGGTTTAGGGAAGGAGGAGGGTGGGCCAGTCGATGGGTCAGTCATTCAGTAAGTCAGTGAGTCAGAAGACAGCGGGCTCTGGTGGATTTACGTGAGAACAGCAGGCGCGAATGGCACTCGAGAGATAAATTTGAGATCTGAAAAAGTGTACACAGTGGCCTCTGGTGGATTCTCGAAAACAAAAACTGCAAAAAAAACTTAGCTCCTGGGACGTATTTTGCACTCTCTAGAAATGTATATAGCGGTATGTTTTCAGAATGAGCCTGGGTTGGATACAGTGCAATGTTGGATTGGTTGAGTGCACAGCAGCACATCCACTATGGTTTCAGACAACACTACAAAGGGCTGCTGCCTGAACTGATTTTAGATACAGTCAAAGTAATGTGAGTTGACCATCTTTGTGTATATATAGCCTTTGCCAATATGTTTTCTTGTAGGATTGCAGGGATATGACACCAAGTGAATCAAGACATGGATTGTCTAAAGGTTCAAATATCAGATTTCTCTGAATTGAAACATTGTTGAAACATTTGATGATGCATCTAAAACAATCTGTTAGCGGTATTGGGATATTTCAACACAATCTCAAAGCAATTAGTAACTTTTTGATTAGTGCATAATTCATATCAATTGGTACAATCATATATGTCAATTTGGCACAATTTGCTCATCCCCCAATGAGGGGGTTACTTTTTCATACTAATGAAATCATATGAATTTGTATGAATTAGCTATATTTCTGACATTATGTAAAATGGTTATGTTTCCTAGTTAGATCAGGCCGGATATTTCAGTGCAAAAAAATTGCCTTGCCTTTAAATCTTTTTGGTTTCGCAACCAGAGTCTGTTATAGCCTCTTAATGTGAGTAACTCACATTGACAGTTCCAAAATGATGGACAAGTCACTGTGTCTGGGGCAGTCAAATGTGGCATCTTTGTATATATATATTGTTATACAATGCAAACAAGATACATTTTTGCACTGCTGGAGTCAACATCTTCAAATGTTTCATCAACATCTCAGACAAACCCCCAAAGGCTGGAAACATTTCTATTGATTTCTTGCTTAGGAGAGTTACCTTTCATGGACGCCTGAGGGACACTTATATGAACAGGCACTTAAGAGTATGTGACCATGTGTTTATCAGCTATGAAGTGCAAAGTTCTGCAGCAAACAACACCCCTTAGCCCGTACTGTCTGCAGTCTTCATGCGAGATAATCCTCAGGGCATGAATTCAGAATGAATTACAAAATGTAACAAAACCAGGTGTGTTGAAAGCAGGTCTTCTCCTCCCCTTCTGTCTTTAGCTCTTTCTCTGACTCATATCACCCCCTTTGTGACATCTAAACCGTGTAGAGCTACACCATGAATCAACACATACTAACTCCAATGTCAATACACTTGTGCAAACACGCACACACAGAGACACACACAACTTGTTGGTTCTTGTCCAGCCAGTGACCTAATTCAAAATTTGTCTAAGGTGGGTATTATTGAAAGGATCTCATCTCAGAACCCTTTTGATCTCAGGATAAAAACAATAACAAGTCTCATTCTCATTTCTTTTTACGTAAAAGCTTGCATGAATTGAAATATAACCTCAATGATAACCCCAAAACAGTAATATCTAAACTAACTGATATTATTCAAGTAATGAATAAACTTTAATATCACTGTGAATTTGCCTGATTATTTAGAATAGTGTATGACCACCTAAAAACAGGGCTGAAACAGAGGGCAACAAGACCAAGACTTTGCGAGGCTCAGACAAAGACAAGACCAAGGCAAGGCAGAGTAAAGTACAAAGCCAGCACTCCTCCAAGACCCCCAAAACTGGTCTTATGATTACTCTCAAGGACTACAATAACAATTTAAAGTCATCCCGGCTTTTTCTTCTACATCATACATTCAGATTTATTTGGTTCCACTAAAGAAAAAAAGGAACTCAAAACAAGATGTATTGAAAAATGTTCGTGCTGATCTTTTCTACACTCCAAAAAAGACTTTTGCTGTTTGTTCAAACTACTTGTTTAAAATGAGTAGAAACAACACAATTTCTTATGTTCTTTTGGAGGCAACTTAATTGTTTTATGTTCAATCAACTTAAATTTATAAAAATGATTAAGTTAACTGAATTTGTGCTGGGTCAACATGAAAGAATTGTGTAGAACCCAGCATTTTTTACAAGGAAAGAATAAGCAAACATTCTACTTGGCATCTTCTATTATGCATGTTCCACATAAAAGTCAGGGAGCTACTATAAATCAGATCTAAGGTCTCTCTTTTCTTCCAGATTTCATTGATCTCAGGTTTTGGATTTAAAAGAAAATTCTTATTGCTTGGTTGCTGGACATTTTTGGCCCAGTTTATCACAAAATGTAATTTGCTTTAATGTATAATCAACCTAATGGGCTTCCAAACCTTCTGTCCTATTTGGAATGCAAGACAATGTTTAAAAAGCATTAATGCAAGTCTTGTCCATGCTAGAAAGGAATAAGCAGACATTCTACAAAGCCTCAAAAATGAAAGCAAAAGACCTACAGACAATGTTCTAATGCAAAGTTTATTTAAAGTGGTCCTATTATGGATTGTGAAAGTTTTATATTTTGGGAGTTTTAAAAAACAAGTTGACATGAGTGTAAAAAAGCCCTTTAGTTGTCTCATAATATGCATCTATTTTTACCCTATTTGCTCAATTAAATCCTATTAAATCACTTCATTAGAAAAAAATCCTATTAAATCAGGTCCCATGAAGTGCTCTGAAAAGTGCATTTTTATACGATGTTTGATATAATCTCAACTGAAATATGAAGTGAGGTTGGGACAGTGTAGCCCCGCCCCTTTTAAAACACAGCCAATAGCATTTTGTTTTATCACCACTCTGCCAGTGAGAGTGGTTGAGCTCAGGTGCATCAAATGCGAACTGTCTTGAAGGGGGCGGGGCATGTCAGATACTAGAGAGCTTTTGATTGGTCACAATTTGATGAGAAACTGAAGTATGAGGTGATGTGAATAAAACCATTGATCCATTTAGGCGGAACTGACCAACTTCAAACTTTACATGTTTATGTCAGTTTGATATCTTCTAATCACAAATTTTGTCACTGTTTTGGTGTGCACTAACTTATAGATATCCTAAAAAAGAACAATACTGTTACTAACATCTCAAACACTTTAATTTCATGGGTCCTTTAATGATACATTTTTCAGAACCTCTCCTTCGTGTGATGCTAAACTGCTGTGATTGATCTGATGACCCAGTCTGTTGTGATTGGTATACTGGTTACAGAACATAGTGGAAAGGGAACGCCCATCACAATTACTGGATTACAGCTTATCAAGTGTTGAAGATTTTATATAGCATATGAACACACAACATGGCTCAATTTTACCCTATCATTTCGGCCCTGAGGACAATAAGGAAGTGTCCTTCAATAAAATAAAAATGCTGATGAACCTTCCTTTAATAACAACAACCGGCCTATGAATCCATTATTGTACACATTTAGGTTTCTGTACTGTTGTAGTCATTAGTAAAATGACAGGAACATGCAACACAAGGTCGGGGCTTCACTACTGTGGTACTGGTGTAAAAATTAGCTTTAACAACTTACTCTTCACAGCCTCATCCTTTCTCATTAAAAGAATAAAACAGATTTACCCTCTCAGTGGAGACCACATCATCTCCTCGACGTGATGCTGTATCTGTGCGTGCAACAAGTGCGCGGGCACTTTGCTAATGTATCATGTAGACATCAACAAGAAATGGCTTGGGATTTGTTTTCACACCCTTTGACATGTAAGTTTTTAATACTCCCACCGAGCCCCGTCTCAGTTTTTTTAGAATCCATTGCTTTAAAGTTTCAATGGCGACACATACATTTCATCATATGACCCCTCAGCCCTGATGACTTAAGCAAATGTTGGTTTTTGCATCTTTTTTTTAACCTTTTCTGCAAATATTGACAAATGGCCTGAATAAATTTTGAAATGGGCGGCACGTGGCTCAGTGGTTAGCACAGCAAGAAGGTTGCTGGTTCGAGTCCTGGCTGGATCAGTTGGCATTTCTGTGTGGAGTTTGCATGTTCTCCCCGTGTTTCGGTTTCCCCCAGAGTCCAAAGACATGTGGTATAAGTGAATTGGGTCAAACAAAATTGGCCCTAGTGTACGAGTGTGTGTGTGTGTGAATGGGAATATAATAATGTGAATATCTGATATTAAATTTTTCAAAAATGTCTAGAAACATGTATTTTGTCATTTAAACAGCTTAATAATTATCATATTATTTGAACTATGACAAGGAATGAACGCCAACTTGTTAACCTGCGCTGCAGTGGAGACTGAATGTTTATATGTTAACTCATCTACTTCTCCCAAAATACATGAAAGTGGCTTTTTTAACTGGCAGAAGGATTGAGTAAAGGTTCAAGTAACCTAAACATCGTCTATGTTTAGAAATAACTATTACTGCCATCTCCAGAGACATCAGTTTGTATTTTACAAACCATAAATATTATGTTTTGCCAGTACGTATGTATATTGAACTGTTTGAACCTTAAAATAAACATTATTTATTATTGATAAGTTGTGTTTTATGACTGAAGACACACTTTCTCTGGCTCAGCATAAGCCATCCTGCAAAAGCAGATTTGAATTTAGCAGATGATCACGACACACTGTATGTTCCAATCACAGCAGTGTGATCGAATGTCCAGGGACCAACCAAGACTGATCACACCACTGTGATTGTATGCATCAAAGGGTAAAAAACAAACTCAAATGACCCTATGGCTGCATCTAAAATTGCATAAGTCCATACTTTATGGTACACTAAAAACAATATGCGAGCCGAGTAGTATGTCCAAATTCATAGAATTAAAAAAAACAGTATGCGAGAAGTTCCCGGACGACCTATTACATGCACATCTGATGGATACGCTATCCCATAATGCACCACGAGAGAATTCAAGAATGGGAGTGAAGCGACGCAACTGACGCGGGTAGGTCACATGATCATGACAAAATGGTAGTACGTCGGAGTTCCATTCATTCTACTCACATTCATGCTATATAAAACGTACTTTTCTAATGGTCGAGTAGTAAATTCAAATTCAAATGCAGTACCTATTGAGTAGTAGGCGATTTCAGATGCACCCTATAACTTTTTACATGGTGCAATTTCAGATTTAAAGCTTTGCAGGATGTTTTCATTTACTTAGAGCTGTTTTACACAATGCATGAAAAGTAATTTTTAAGAATTCGCAATAGGAATGCTTTAAAGTATAGGCATTGTTAAAAGTATCTCATTCTCTGATGCCCTTTTTCATCCAGGGGTCTGTTCTTCGTACCTCGCTTAAATGATCTAAGACGATTTGGCAGATCCTGGATCTTTTAATCTTGATAACTGATCTCTGGCTAATTTGGTTCTTCAAACAAGTTTGTGAATCAGATTAAAATGTCTGGATGAACTGATCTGAGATCGTTGCGTGTGTTGAGAAGGACAGATCTATCGAGCCTCGAAAACCATGATCAGCAATCCAACTTGGCTGATGGCACAGCAGTGTAATGACATCATCTAATTAATATTCAATTATCGATGTGAGCAAAATTACATACAATTCATAGTAAATGGTTTGTTGAATATTATACACAACAACTTTCCACCTTTGTTGTGAGTTGCATGGATTTTCTTTATAATAGTAGCCTAGGCCTATTCAAGTTTCTTAACTGGTGTAAAGAATAAATGGCTGTTTATATGGCTGTTAAATGGCTGATATAGGTAAAGATGTCTGCAACTTTTGCGAAGCATCAAGTCACCAGCATATTAGCTGTCAAATCACGTGCATGACCGCATAAACTAATATTTCTTTAAAAAAAAAAAACAGTTGAATATTGTGAATGTCTGTTATAATACACAAATTGTACTAAAGCTGGGTCGGTACCTTAAAATAGTATGCTCTTGTATCTAAAAAGTCCATATTAATAAATGTTCTCTTTGAACCCCTTGGGGAGAACTACCTCGTGACTTATTGCATAAGTTTTATTTTTATATTTTTTTAACTTTAAACTTAAACTGAATCTATTTTTTTTTTACTATTTTCCCAAGTGTACATAACTTCTACTGTAAGAAAATATCAGCATTTGGTACATACTTTCAGTATTACCTTTGCTTGAAAAGACCCAATCTAATCCTGTTTATATGAAATAAGCCTGCTCCAGTGCAGGTTTGAGCTACCAGACCTGTTGTAATGACAACAACTCTCGGATGAGTTTTGAAGAACGAAATGATCTTGGATCGTGTCAAATCGTCAATAACCAAATCCAGCTAATTGAGTAATCCACGTACGAAGAACGGACCCCAGATCTTACTGATCTCAAGTTCTGGTTCCTAAAGACTGTATACTGTAAGCCATTTTAGCAGCCCCAGTGGCTATTAAGCAGACTATGAGCTCAGTGGAAAGGATTCTGAAAAATTCCCGAACTAAGGAAAAGTATATAAGTTCTACTCCCTCTCCTGACGTTAAGTCTCCTCGAATTCTTTAGGAGACTACAATATCTCTCAACACAGAATGATAAACCTTTCCTTTCTTTCCCTCCCTCCCATTTTCGATCCCTCCTGCCAAATGGTGAACAATTACCAGATTCCATTTGCCATTAGCTTAAAGCACTGAGGCACTTTTCATTAGCTGAGCTGGCCGCTGACCTGTGGATCAACTACTGCCCACATGAATACGTTTTTTCACAAACAGAGCACTCCATCTGTCTGGAAGAATAATAGTCTGCTGGTACGAGATTAATGGAGTGGCTTCAAGCACAAAATACCTAATTTAGGAGGGTAATTTGGTTACAACATATCTGGGATGAGCAAATAGTGTCCCTTCATGCCTTGTCCTCTGAAGATCTCGAAATATGCTTAACTAAAATGGACATTCATTTTCATTTTTTTTTTCTAAATACAAGCTTTATACTTGGCTGCCTGACAATTTAGGGGAAGTTCACTCAAAAGTGAAGCACTGTGTATGCACCCTCTTTGGAATCTGAACTCTAGAAGTAATTTCCACCATAATTCTGTGTTATTACCATATTTTTCTCCCAATTCTCATTTTACACCTCACAACTCTGACATATTTCTCAAAAGATTATTTTAAGATTATAAAAGATATGTGTAATTATAAGATATTTTTAAAATATATTATAGAAAATGATTGAAATATTTGGATGTTAACTAAGAATTGTTAGAATCAAAGTAGCAATTGCCGTTTTATTATTGTTATTATTATTATTATTATTATTATTATTATTATTATTATTATTATTATTATTATTATTATTATTATATTCAATGGCAGAAACAAGATTCAATACCAAATCCATATGTTGTTCTCCTGTGGATCACAAAACTAGATGTTTTGAAGAATGTTTGTATCAGCAGACATCTCCTTTTATGCCCTACAGAAAGAAATGTGAAGTTTTATATGTGTGTGTGTCTCTGTCATTGATCCGAATGCTGCCACAGTCAGTTCTGCCAGAATGTCTTGTCTTCAGTTTGCTCAGATCTGGATTAAACACGTCTCCTTTTTTAATCAGAAAGGATTAAGGGTTAATGAGCAGAGTTCATTAATCTAATCTCACTCGTAATGCTCTTCATAGCACTTCCTCTGGTTTCAGACTCCATTGCAATCAGTTAGATAGTGCTCTTGATTACAAGAACTCATCCCTGTCTGACACTTACACTAAAATCATGGGATTATACTGTTTTGGTCATGAAAGGGAAATTTAGTCATCACTAACTCATTCTTATGTTGTTCCAAACCCACAAGACTTTCTTGCTTCTGAAGAAAAACTACACTGCAAAAAGCACTTGATTTTACTTTATTATATATTTTAAGTGAGTAAACACGTTGCTTTTAAAGTGATTAGCTGACTTAAAAAAAAAATTAAATAAACCTGCTGGCTTAAAATGATTAGGTAGCTCATTTACTTAATCATTTTAAGCCAACAGGTTTATTCACTGTCCATAACTATAAAAATGAAATCAACTTAACAGTTCCAGTTCACTTTTTTAAAGTTTCTTTCTCATAAGGCAATGGTTTTACTTAGATTTTTAAAGCAAAGTAACTAATCGCTTTTTACTGTGTAACGTTTGGGGTCAGCCTGTTTTTTTAAAAATGTTTTTGAAAGAAGTCTCTTATACAGTGTCTCTTATACTCGTATACAGAAGTCTCTTATACAAAGCGGTATTTATTTGATCAGAAATATACTAAAACCAGTAATATTGTAATTTCACAGTAATGTCAAAGCTTTGAAGGTCAATTGGAGAGGTGGATCTACTAAATACACAACTAAAAACCAAACAAAATTCACTGGAGAATTTAGGCAAATCACAAATACAGTACCATGATCAGATCAGCAAAATAAGCAAAATCAGGATCAAGGATTAGATCAGCAAAATCAGGAATCAGCGAAATCAGGATCAAGGATCAAGATCAGCAAAATCAGGAATGAGGAAAAATGAGGAACTAAACAGTGCACAGGTGCACAAAATCAACAGTAACTATGGAAACCAAATGTGTTCTATTTATCATACTTTAAAATGTAATTCATAGCAACGCTACATTTTAGCAGGATTTCTCCAGTCTTTAGTAGTCACACCATTGCATTATATTGAAAACATTTTGTGTGTTTGTGAAAATTGTGAATTCTAGATTACTGTTATTAATAAAACATGAGCTGCATTTATTTAAAAGTATCAATCATTTACTGCCAATCTATCCTTGCTAATGAAAATAATAGTTTTCATTGCATGCAGAAATGGGTTAGAACACACACTCAAGGATTTCACAGTATGAAAAAGAGCAGCGGCACGGTGGCTGAGTGGTTAGCACCGCCATCTTACAGCAAGAAGGTCGCTGGTTCAAGTCCTGGCTGGGTCAGTTGGTGTATCTGTGTGGAGTTTGCATGTTCTCCCTGTGTTGGCGTGGGTTTATCCGGGTGCTCCAGACATGAGACATGCGCTATAGGTGAATTGAATAAACAAAATCGTCCGTAGTGTATGAGTGTGTGTGTGTTAATGCGAGAATGTATGAGTGTTTCCCACTACTGAGTTATGGCTAGAATGGTATCCGCTGCGTAAAACATATGCTTGAATAGTTGGGAGTTAATTCCGCTGTGGCGACCCCTGATAAATAAGAGACTAAGCTGAAGGAAGATGAATGAATGAATGAAAAAGAACAGCATAAACATTTCTCAAAGTATTTCCTTTCTGTGTTCCAGAGAAAGAAAGTTGTGGGCA
Organism: Danio choprae; assembly: GCA_903798125.1. Lineage (NCBI taxonomy): Eukaryota > Metazoa > Chordata > Actinopteri > Cypriniformes > Danionidae > Danio > Danio choprae. Next base: position 5,024,401 of record CAIGQW010055747.1, on the reverse strand, counting down.
CGAGTCACAAAATGATGACAGAACTTCCGGGATAAACTAATCTCTTTAAATGAATCATATCATAAGACTGAATGTTTCATTTTCTCATGATCTGAACCTGAGAAAAGGTTCAACTAAATGGCAAACTGCATTATTTCCATACACTAAACTGGCCAGTGAAATACGATTCCTCTCATATCAGTGGATCTCAGACTGATATGTTAAACACGTCAGTCCGTTTGACCACTTATAGTCTAAGCATGGAAAAACTAAACAACAGAGGCTCAAATGCAGATCCAACCAGCTTACGATAAACTCCGTTTCAATGGGGGGACTCTTTCTCCTCCCTTCTCTGCCCTCTTTCTTTCCCATAACCTCTGTCTGGCTAAACCATGAGTAAGCAAGACCACCCAGCCATGAAATTTACTGACTGTGATACAGTTCTTTGTCCCGCTACACCTGCTTGTGATAAACTTTCAAAGAGCAACTAACAGTAGATTAAACAAAAGACTGAACCATTTTTTACCTCCAGATAAACAGAAAACCCCTTTAGGAAAGCCGACTGCGGATAAACAAAGCTCTCCTTTATCTGTCAGACGCCGAACGGGCAAAGGAAAAGAAATGTATTTGCTTTCCTTGTAGATGTTTCTGTGGGGGCACGTTTATGTAGAAAACATTAGTATCAGATCTCACGTGATTATGCTAGACTTGGATCTGTGGTTCTTCAAAGCACAATGGGGAGGTATAAAGGGTATTTATTTTTTTGTATAGCTTAAACATGGCATCATCAGGTAGGTGTAATTCCCTACAATAAACCCTCTGGCATTTTGATTTCTAATATACATTTAACAAACTTCAATAATAAAAAAAGTTAAATTGTTAATTACAAGAAAATGCATATTGATACAATGTCACCTTTGAGTCATTCATTCCTTTTTGAGAGTCATTCATCCAGCATGTTATGACCTGTGCTTCAACTCGAAGTCTAGAAAACATTAACCTGTGTACGGTCCATTTAAGGTAACGATTTAAAGGATACAACAGAGAACTTTAAAAGCTTGTGTTTATAGCTGGGCAGAATTGAGAGAGAGTTTGACCACAAAAATACATTTAAGTTACTATCTACTCTCTTATTCATTCTAAATGTAAGCATGAACATAATAAAGCTGCTCTTTTTGTTAAAACAAGTGAATAGTTATATGTCTGCAATTCTTTAACTAAGGATCTCTGTAACTAAGAAGTGCTATAAAATTACAAGAACGTCTGAAAGACAAAAAGTTACAAAAAATATCAAAATTCATAAAACTTAAACTGAAATCAAAGTTATTAACTATATAAGAAATATTGTAGGGGGAGAGCGGGGACGAAAGTAACATTTTTCATAAAAATCTCATTTTAAAAGATAATGTTTTTAGCAGAAATGTATTTTTGCTGTGGTTACTAACTCACAAGAGTGCTCTATTAAAATTAGGTGTTGCTTTGTATCAATGTAGAACAAATCCAATATAACTTCACAAAACATTTATTAACACCAGTGACACACGAGTGGATCAAAAGTAACAACAATTTTTTGCTAGATTTTCTGGCTTAATCTTCATTCATTTTCATTTCAGCTTAGTCCCTTTATTAATCTGGGGTCGCCACAGCGGAATGAACCGCCAACTTATCCAGCATATGTTTTACGCAGCGGATGCCCTTCCAGCTGCAAACCATCACTGGGAAACATCCACACATTCTCATTCACACACATACACTACGGACAATTTAGCTTACCCAATTCACCTATACCGCATGTCTTTGGACTTGTGGGGGAAACCGGAGCACCCGGAGGAAACCCACGCCAACACGGGGAGAACATGCAAACTCCACACAGAAACGCCAACTGACCCAGCCGAGGCTCGAACCAGCGACCTTCTTGCTGTGAAGCAAACGTGCTACCCACTGCTGTCAGGGCTTTGAGAAAATCACTTTGTTACCTCCGTCCCACGTTACTTTTGTCCCCGCTCTTCCCTAATGTCATATTTAAAATAATAAAATGACAGATGTACATAACTGACTAAAAATTTAAAGGATAAAAAGTTGTATAATTCTATAAAAACACTATTAAAATAACACTAGTCTCTGAACTCTGAATTCAGAAAGGCTACCAGAGGCTAATAACAACTGTCAAAACTCCCTCAAATGTCAATGCAAACTAAATCTGAGGCTGCGTATTCACAACAAACAAAGGTGCAGTTTGATTACACTGTGACTAAGTGTGGAATCATGGGAGTTGTCATCTTCGTTACATCCTGTGTGACCCCTTTAGAAATCATGTTTACGGATGAGCTAACCTATTCGAAATGTATCACCATGGCAGAATGAAGCAGACTGAAGGTCTTTGCACACTGAGGTCACACATTTCTGAATGCGTTTTTTTGTATTTGTATTCTAAACAATTGTCAGCAACACAACCTTGCACACTGAGTTCTATGCATATGAATTAATCCACTGTGAAAAAATAGAACAGCAAAGTTCATTTTAGGAATCAGCTACATTTTTATATTTGACTTGGCATGCTACAGCCACATAACACAAATTTCTGTAAAACAAATTCATCATGCACATATTCACCAAACAAAACCATCCAGATGTTAACATGAAAATTGGTTGTACATACATTAAAATCAGCATACAATAAGCTACAGTTGTGTTTCTCAACCGTCCGCAACAATCTGTCATCATATTCTCAAAACTCAGGGCTTCTGGTAGTACCCAGAATAGCAAAGTCTACTAAAGGAGGTCGAGCCCTCTCATTTATGGCTCCTAAACTCTGGAATAGCTTTCCTGATAATGTCCTCAGACTCAAAACTCTCAGTTCAAATCCTATTTTTTTAGTAAAGCATACACATGAGTGTGCTCCATGCAGATGAGTGGGCTTGACAAACCACCTGTAGGACACACTCCTCCTGTCTTAATGCACCAGGCATTTTGTTAGAAATACTTCTATGTTTTATATGTTTGTTTGTTTGTATGTTTGTTTATATGACTCCTATTTTCATTCATAGCACTTCATTTTCGCTTTGTTTGTCATAAAGTGCTCTGTGTCTGAAGGGCATCCGCTGCGTAAAACATATGCTGGATAAGTTGGCTTATCATTGATTCATTCTGCTGTGGCAACCCCTGATAAATAAAGGGACTAAGCCGAAGGAAAATGAATGAATGAATATGAACTTTTAAGAAAATAGTGCACAAGGTAAAATTTGTGTCCTTTTTGTAGCCTTTTAGCTGCAGCTGTAGTCAACATTCATCCATCCATGGAAAAGAACCACGAGACAAACTGTAAAGTGTTAACCTTCAAAATGTTTCAAACATATGTCTACAACTGTACACCTATTCTACAACTTTCCATCAACTGACAACCAATTTTCATGGTAACATCTGGATTCCCCTGCCTTTAACTGCCATGAAAGATGGAACAAATGGAGGAATGACAGAAAGCAGGTTTTGAATGACATCATACAGATCAGATTCAGTTCAGATGAATGACAAACAAGACTCATTTCTGTGTGTGTTCGTCAGGATGAATAACTAAAGGATGGGTTTTAACCTCAAAAACTTCTTGTCCTTAATATCACCACGGTCTTAATCCTCACCCCAGGGGTATACCATTTCTGCAATTTTACTAAGCGGACATGACATGACTTTTAATCACTACACATCGAGGTCTCTGACTGACAGGAATCAGAAGGCCGCTGAGGTGACAGGATTTGGGCCAAACATCGCCACTTTAGAGGAATTCTGAGCTGACGCTGAGTTCTTCATCCACAACCAGCAGGATTAAAACCCACTGGGGTGGAATGTGATAAAGAGGTGCCTAATCACACTCACAAACACATGCGCACACACGCAAACTGGCATTAATCTGCACCCTACTGTGCTGGAATGAGGAGGAAATGTGATGGCGAACCCGTGTGTTTTTATGAGGAATGCAGCTAAATCAACCCTGCTGTTGATCTAATCCCGCAAAACTCATTCTTATATATGAATAAATAAAAACCGCCACCAAACACTGTAGCGTAATTCCATCTATCCAATTCACTTCCATTCTGACACTTCAAATGAAGCGTGCAAATCTGCTTAATGCAACTAAATGCGTTTAAAAACCTCTGCAAACAAAACAGTATGTTCCGTTTTTTACTCATACTCGCACTCAGCGCTGACACGTCAACATCTCACAATAAATATCACATCTTAGGCATGCATTTAATGACAAATAACAATGTTTAGTCGACGATTAAAATTAAATATCCACCCACTATCTGTCATGCTATAAAGACTACTCGACATTGATGAGTGATATCACAAAGAAGACATAATTTAATGTGTCAAACATCTAAAATCTATAATATGCAGGAATGAGAGTGTTTTGTTAATGTCTCGAGTTTTTGTTATTATCTCAAATTTTTGTCCAGCAATGAGACTCAAGGCTCTAGTTTGTCCTTTAAGAAGAATACCAACACAGGCTCATTGGAAATATGTACTTCAGCCTACATCTTTGTGAATCAGCAAAAGCATACTTAAACATATGTTTAATTTAACATGAAATTACCCTTTTTATTTTTACATTTTAACCCCCCCACCACCCCCCACCCCATCCAAAAGCATCCAAATTCACATAAACAGGTAAATATATTGTTATATATGGGCTAATAAATAAGACAAATAAAACCATATACTGTATTCCACATATATAAATACACATGTACACATATCAATCAATTAATCAGTAGAGTGAGAGGTATTTGCTTGTGCCAATGTACGGTTTTGTTCCAGAAACTGTATAAACAGATCCCAAATTTGATGGCACTCTTTTAACCCTTTGACTGCCCCACTACCAAACGGTTGACCATGTTTTTACTCTTTTAAATAATGATTGTTAAAGTCATTTAAAGAATGACTGTTTTAAATAATGGCTTACACACACAGCATTGTTGTTTACAAAAAACAAAATCTAACAAACGTTCTGTTGCACTACTACACTTGATTTTGGTTTTATTGTAAAACAACAAGAAAGCATGTTAAATGAGAATATATAATACTTTATGGCATACTTCTTAAAAAAAAAGGTGATTTAGTATTCAAAATAATTTAGTAATTTATATCACTACTAATAATTTAGTAATTTAGTATTTTTTTACCTTATCTTACACTTCATATTTTCAGATTTTTCAAAGTATATGTATTAAGTCGGGTACTTTTACCATACACCAACATATAAACCATTTGGTAGAGGCTGATACTTCAGAAATTATGGGATGTGTTCTAGAAAAATGCATTGAGTGTATTAACTAGCGACATTAGGAGTTAAGAAATGCAATCCAAACATTTTTTTTTCTTGGTGGGGTAGTTAAAGGGTTAATTTGCCCCTTATACTGTAGGTAATTCTTTCCAGTGCAATGTAATGTGTCAAATCTTTCAGCCAGTGCTCAGTGGATGGACTTTCTATATTCTTCCAATTGAGTGCTATCAAACGTCTTCCAATAACAAGGAGTAATTCAATACAATAATTCATGGAGTTCTTTGCACCACACCAGAAATACACCACACACATTGTACGATGTTGTACTTGTGATGCGGATCGCTTGGGTTTGAGTCCGGTGAAGCACATTTCCACAAAAGAGATAAAAGCAATGTAAAAACTAGGTGGTCGTAATGCAGGTTTCTCTTATCTTTGCTTTTGAAAACACTAATGGTTGTGCTTATGGAAGGATATTTCAGATTCACAAAAATGTAGACAGTACCCTGTGGTGGATTTGGTTGGATCATTGGTAATATTTCCGGAAGATGACCATGTCGCAGTTTAGCTAAATGAATTCACGCCTCCTCCTGAAGTGACTTGCGATGCGCCTTCGTCGTTTGCAGTGTATTAAAACACTGTTTTCCAGCCGCAGCCGCGCTTCATTCTCAAAATGTATAGTTTGTCTAAATTGATGTAAACTATATAGTATACTATGACCAGGGATACAATCAGCCAGCACAGTCGTCCCTCCATAGTAAAAAGTGACATTTTGTGTCTGCCGGTTTGTTTACTTGCGGAAGTTCCATTGGCATTTTCCCGCACGTTAATTCTGACCAATCGAAAAGCAGTTTAGGGAATATGTTCAATAACATCTGGCCAATGAGTGATGTGGATTTTGTCACATGACTGCATTTGGATTATTTTCAACTGGTTCGAACCAAAGCAATCAGTGTCCAGACCAAATGAACCAAACCACAGATGCGAAAGCATCCATAATCTCACAGTTGCCTCTTCTAGAGTTCCATAAACAACCAGAATGACTTAAATTGTTCTCAGATTTCTTAAATATCTATAATATCTTCTCACAATCAATCCCTCAATAACAAATATCAATCAATATTTAGTCATCAATTAAAACGGCACACTAATAAAACTAACTTATGGGTAATATCACAAAGATTACAAATATATAGCATGACAAACAAGGTGTAAAAGGTGGAGAAATAACATCAACTTAACTTTTTTGTTACTGTCTCAGAATTATCTCCAGCAATGAGATTAAAAGGAGAGCAAATAAAGATTTGGGCTTGATTTGTGTTGAGTTTTGTTTGATAAAAAGGTAGTGCCACAAAATCATATCTCAGCGTAGTCTTGCCAAAATGCCAAATTTGAAGTTTTTAGGCACTTAAGCATGGTTTAATCAACAATTAAAACTAAATATTTACCCATGCCACATTATTAATTCACATAACTACTCAAAGTAAACACGTCACATCTAGAAGGTCCAAATCCTTCAGTAGGGCAGAAAAATAATAAACATTTCTTTCATGAAAAACACACCAGCAAATCTTTTTTTTCTTCACAAAAATGTTCAATTGTCACATAACGGGCCTCTTTTGTGTCATTGTTTACTTATATTTTCAATTCTTGTAGGAAATATGATGAGAAACATCTGCTGCAAAGTTAATCTGGCATACCTGAGAACTTCTTTATCATCTCCTGCGCCATAAAAATGCAACTTGGGAACACTTTTAACACTTTGGGACACTTTTTTTTAAAAATAATCAAAATATAAGACCAACAATGACCTAAGATCAAATATGAAAAGAGCAGCATACTCTACAAAACTTGCATTATATCTTACAAACATTATAGACTCTTGTTGTTCCAGTTTAAAAGGGAACACTGGATAAAACCATCAGTAAAATTCCTAAATATTAATGCAGACATCCACTTCTGCTTAAACTTACTGGGCTGTGTGACCTGTTGCTGGGTTGCATTCGCAGTGGACCCTTTAGGTGGACTGATTCTGCTCCTCGGTTGGGACCCCTCATCTTCTTCCTTTAAATTAGTGTTCTGCGGAATCAGTGAATGTGTCTTCCCATTGACAGGAGGCCTATGACCGGCTACACTGCCCTCATATCCAATCGGCATCACCTTCTCCTCCACTACAGGCATTCTGGGTCTCCCGCCAGGTGTATCCCGACGGGACGACGAGAGTTTGGGACCCGCAGAGGATGGACGGGCAAGTCTTGACGGTTTAGACATCTTGTAGAAATGTTGATTTGAGTGAATTCAATCAAGCATCAGTATTCCATTTCACTTGTCCATAATAGTAGACGATCCGAAACGGTGTCCCACAGGTGTCCGAATAGTATTCCACAGAGAATGAATTGGTTTTTAATCTCCCTCCTTCTCTCTCATCTTTCTTCCTTCCTGTCCTCCTGTGTCTTTACTGAGCGAACGAGTCCAGACGAGTGCAGGTAGAAGAACCAGACGGCGAGAGAGAGACGGAGGAGAAAGAGGAGGAGGAACGAGGGGGAAGGGGTTAATCACCACCTTTCCAAATGGAGCCTCCAGCGTCCTGAAGTGTATGTGCGCACGCCTCAGGATGACTGACAGCGGGACAAACGGAGATAAGCAGCCTGTTCCCATGTATCAGCGCATTCCAACACAGTCTCAATCGCTCGCTCTCGCTCTCTCTTATTCTGCTCTTTAAACTCCAAATCTCCTTCTCTCACTCTCTCTCTCTCTCCACTTTCTGATTCATCGAGATGCTTGAAGGTTGGGAGGGCTGATAAAGTCTCAATGTTTGGGAGTAGAAGAGGAAAAGAATGAAAAGGGAGGAGAAAAGGTCTTCTGTTGCTGTCACAGCTGTGTATACTGATCCACATGTGACTCTCTCTCTCTCTCTCACCACTGCTTATCCACTCTCCAATTTAACAGACCAGCACTGTGGTGTGTGCTGTAGAAAATTACACACACACACACACACACACACACACACACACACACACACACACACA
>CAIGQW010055747.1:4980998-5007642 GCA_903798125.1 Danio choprae | reverse complement strand
CACACACACACACACACACACACACACACACACACACACATTTACATGTGCTGAGCTAATGCCACTCAGAGGGATTTGTCAGGTCTGGCAGTTCTCCACCGTGCCGACTCTCACGTGATATGTCAATTGCCCTGTCACCATGGAGATTCAGCATTTTCTGCCCTGTCATCCAGGGCTGTGTGTCTGTACCTGAGCTTGCATTTCTCCTCCTCTCGCACATACACATGCAGCCATGCCTTACTCTAGAACCTCTGTGTGTGTGTGTGTGTGTGTGTGTGTGTGTGTGTGTGTGTGTGTGTGTGTGTGTGTGTATTGGATTTAACTGATGAGCCAGAAAATTAAACCCAGTCCTCGAGTATTTTGAGTCCAGAGTCACTTCAAAGCCTTGCTGAGGAGAGCATCATATGGCCATGCGTGACATCTGCATCCAATTAGAGCTTTACATGAACAGGATCCTCAAACCCTCCAGCGTATCTGTAGCGACCAATCAGCCAATCACAAAACGCCTCCTGAAAATAGATTAAGCATCCATTTGGAAAAGTCAAAAGCACGTCGAACTGTCTTTAAAGAGTTGATTGACGTCATCTGTCTTTGACTTCTAATTGATAGTGCTTTTCTAGTTTGTTATTGAATCTGATGCAGTTTCTTTAACCAATCACTGTGTAAGTGCTAAAACGCTACTGTATTGGAATGGCAGTGAATAAATCGAACATTCTCTCCATTTCACACCCTCACGTTAATCTTTGAGCAGGCGAAAAAAGACACAACAACTTTCAGAAAACAGAGACCAAGGACAATTTGGTTGTTAGACATCCCAGCCCATTTCCAGACAGCCAAATCTTCAAAATATTTCCACATTAAGCAATCCGTTCTGAGTCTCTGCATAACCAGCCATGACAAGTAGAAACCTGATGAGGACACAATGATGTGAAACTCATTTTGCAGTTCTTAAACACACAACGGCTCCTCCAAGTTTTAAGCGTTGGCTGTAGCATATTTAACCAAAGGTGGTACTGCAGAAGGGCTCATATATTCATTCATTCATTTATTTTCCTTCGGCTTAGTCCCTTATTTATCAGGGGTCGCAACAGCGGAATGAACTGCCAACTATTCCAGCATATGTTTTACACAGCGGGTGCCATTCCAGCCACAACCCAGTACTGGGAAACACCCATACACACTCACATTCACACACACACTCATACACTACAGGCAATTTTGTTTACCCAATTCACTCACAGCGCATGTCTTTGGAGGAAACCGGAGCACCTGGAGGAAGCCCACGCAAACATGGGGAGAACATGCAAACTCCACACAGAAACGCCAACTGGCCCAGCTGAGACTCGAACCAGCGACCTTCTTGCTGTGAGGCAACAGTGCTAACCACTGAGCCACGTGCCACCCCGCTCAAATATTTAAATATTCAAATATTCACTCAACAATAAAAATTCTCTCAGCATTTACTCGCCTTCCATGAGCTCGAAAACCGTTTGAGTTTCTTTCATCTGTTGAACACAAATGAAGATACACTGAAAAATGTTGGAACCATTGACTTCCAAAGTATTTTTTGTTTCTAATAAAGATGTCGATGGCTGGTGGTTTCCAACATTCTTCAGAATATCTTGTTTTATGTTCAACAGAAGAAAGACATTCAAGAAGTTTAGAACATTTTTGGGTGAACTATCCCTTTACATCTTGTGCTGTAGTATTATTGCAGTAAGTACTATAAGCACTGTAGGTTTCCAGATAATGGACTTATTCTTAAAGTTGACATTAAACAGATGTTGCAACAGTTTTATTTTCATATGTTGGGACATACGTTTGGGTGAATGGATTGTCAGTGGGGATTTGGTTCTATCCTTTGACTGATGACTGGATAAAGGCAGATTTGAATGTGAGCTTGCAGTTGATTGTAGGAAGGCAGTGTTTAAATGGACCAAATCACTGGACAATCCTGGCAAATGTAACTTTATGTAAGATTGTATGTAAGATTTATGGGCAGTTTGCTTTTTGAACTTTTTTGCCATAAATACGCATGCAGTCTATGTATGCAATGGATGAATACTTGATGGACCTATATGGGAAGTATGGATGCCATTTAATAAAGTACAACGTTTTATTTTATTATTATTATTTGCAGATCCATGTGAACTTGAATTGTTTTGACAATTCATCTTTCATCTGTGCCAAAAACATTTCAAAATCGTGAACAAAAACTTCCATTTTAGGTCAATTGTTGTCATGTTAGGACAATTAGATTTGCATTTCGATAAAACCTTTAGAAAATTCATTAATTCACTTTTCTTCGGTTTACTCCCTTTATTAATCAGAGGTCACCACAGTGGAATGAACCTCCATCTTATCCAGCATATGTTTTACACAGCGGATACCCTTCTAGCCATATCCCAGTACTGGGAAACACCCATACACTCTTGCATTCACACACATACACTATGACCAATTTAGCTTATTCAATTCACCTATATCGCATGTGTTTAGACTGTGGGGGAAACCGTATGGAGTCAGATTAGTATCTAAAGTAATGCACGCAAAGAACACGATGTACACATGCGTAGCCAAATTCACATGCATAAAACCAAATTCACGTGCGCAAAATATTTATATATATTCACAAAAACAATTCATGTGCACAAAATAAAAATACATATTCATAAAATACATTTCACGAATGCAAAACACCATTTGCAAATATATAACAGTGTACAAATAGTTTTGAATGTTTAAAATTTGTTCATCTGAGTTCATCCTGAATGAGAATGTGCAAATCCTCTTTCACGTACCACTCCCCCTGGATACGCGTGTATGTATTTTTGAGACTCTCCAGAAGGTGACTCGTAACTTTCAGCCAATCAGATGAGAGCTGTATTCGATGTGACCCACTCTTCACACCTTTTGCACAGTCTGATCCTCTCCAGCATGGCGAACGGAGAAAGAGATGCCCAGGCTTCAAGCCAGAACTATCAAATGCCCTGACTTTCACTGACTAAAAACTTAATTTAATGAATCTAATTTTAATCTAATGAACGTAAACAAGTTGTTGTTGTGCTTTAGTAGCCTAATATGTAAAATAGACCCTATCATTCAGTAATAAATATATAAATATAAGAATTTAAATGATTCTTATAATGAGTTTATTTTTTCTTTATTAAGCTAGAAATAAAAGAAATAGACAGTAAAAATATGACAACATAAATTTATTTTGTGTTTATTTGCTTATCACAGGCTGTAGTACACTTATTTGCAATTAAATCAAAGGCAACCACTGCAGTAATCGTGATCCACACCGTGGTGGCCATTCGCTAGCTTGAGTAATTGTTTAGTTGAATTATAATTGTTATTTTAGAGTAGAATTAAAACATAATTAAAAACATAGCTTGACTTCGTGAAATTATGCTGCATTAATCACTCCTGCAGAAAAGACTTTGCAGGACTAATGAGACGTTTCTAATACAACTAAATATTGATTCAATTATTAAATAAAATGAAGTACAAATATATTGAATTAAGCCCATTTATAAAATTAAAATTAAAATACCGTAAACCGAGAAAGAGTAGCCTAGGCCTAGGCTATAAAAGGATTTTTTTTTCAGAGAAAGATAATTGCAGACCAGGGTTTCGTTGCATTGTGAATTATATTTTTCCACACTGTAGGTTATAGACAGTGCAACACTGTAGTAGATAGCCAGTCAAAGCACAGCGCATCCCAGCATTATTATTATTATTATTATTATTATTAGACATTCGTTTGGACATAATGTGCTCATTTCAACAAGCACCATTTTTTATATAGATATACACAAACGGAGACCTACAGAAATCCCGGAATATAATTTTTCTCCAAGTCATGAAATATCAGCCATTTTTGTTTGTCAATTTAAATATGTTTCCATTTATCAATATATATTTGTGCCTTTTTCCAATTGTTTCATAGCCTTCAGTTCCATTTCATTCCTTTCAAAATAAAATAAAAAAATGAATGAATTAAAAAATATATATAAATACATGTGGATATACACACGAAAATGAGCCGCTCTTAAGCCTTTCAAAATTGCTTATTGGGTTTTGAAATTCCATTCTCTTCACCAATTTGAAGACATTTTGGTTGTTTATCATGATAGACTAAACTAAATTGTTACCTGTTGGATTAGTATAGATTAGTAGGCCTAACTAGTGTACAAAAATATATAATTTTCTGCGACCTGTAAAATCTCTCTCTGTAAAAAATCTCTTTCTCTCTCTGTTTAAGGAACTAGACCTAGGTCTAATGATTTACTGTACGAACAACAAAAATATTTCTAATATCACAGTTTAATATTAGTTAAGCATTACTTGTGTGAATTACTTTGGATACTAATCTGACTCCATAAAACCCGGAGCACCTGGAGGACACCCACATGAACACGGGAGAACAGGCAAACTCCACACAGAAACGCCAATTGAGCCAGCCGGGGGTCGAACCAACAACCTTCCTGCTGTGAGGCGATTTAATGTTTATTTCATACAAATTTTCGTTTTACATACTAAATATTTGGTGGTGAGTTAAATACAGAAACTACATGGGTTAAGGTTAGGTTCAGGGTTAGGCTTAGGTATAGTATAGTTATTTTTTGCAATGACTATGATAAGTACATGTGAAACGGGATTGTAAAATTAATAATTTCATTCATTTTCATTTCGGCTTAGTCCCTTTATTAATCTGGGGTCGCCACAGCGGAATGAACCGCCAACTTATCCAGCATATGTTTTACGCAGCGGATGCCCTTCCAGCTGCAACCCGCCTCTGGGAAACATCCATACACACCCATTCACACTCATACACTACGAACAATTTAGCTTTGGACTTGTGGTGGAAACCGGAGCACCCGGAGGAAACCCACACCAACATGGGGAGAACTCCATGCAAACTCCACACAGAAACGCCAACTGACCCAGCCGAGGCTCGAGCCAGCGACCTTCTTGCTGTGAGGCGAACGTGCTATCCACTGCGCCACAGTGAGGCCCTTGCAAAATTAAGTGTTACCAAATTTTTATTTATTTAAAAAAAATAATAAAAACATCCACCGTGTCGCCCTAAATTATTCATATTTTTAAAAAATCAATTACAACAAAAAATGTCCTTTATTTTTTTCAATTACATCTTTACATTTCTAACCTTATATAAAACAACTAACATCAAGACATGGATACGCCATAAAATATATAGTATCTATAAATACCAGATCAAGTACAGTGTTTAATAAATCATCTGAGGCATAACTAAGTTCTCTTCGGTTCAAAACCTTTAATATCCCACTTCATTCTCTTTATGTGTGTTTTCCAAACAGCCTCTTCTATCTAAGCAGCACCACAGCCCTGACAAACACTTCCTGTCCTTAAGATTGTTTATCGGTTAAAGGGATCCAAATGGTGAAAACGTACGACACTGAATTTCACCAAGAGGAGCTTGCAGTCCTTTAGTAGTGTTGAATAGTCTGCTACTTTTCAGATGAGTGCGTGGGAATACTTCTTTTTTTTCTCTCTCTCTCTCTCTGGTTTGCACCCGGAGAGAAAGTGAAAGTAAGAGAATGAGCGAGGACTTTTTAATAATACAGCTCTCGGGCTGTTATATTGCTTTTTGCTTTTTTTTTCAACCTTTCTCCCCACTACCTTGACCATCTCTTCTGTCTGACGGTCCAGGAGGCACTCAGTTGCAGTGTGCGGGATTCATCAAAGCCGTTCAGTGTCATTTCGTGTATTCTGATTCGAAATAGACATGAAGCAAATAACAGAGAGAGGACTGTGAAAAGCTTCTTCGGGTCACTAGAGGATAGTTTGAGTTAATGCAACACACTCGATTCCTGAAGGTTTTGCACAAGATGGTAAACTACAGTAGATGTCAAAATCTAGATTTCTATTCAGTAACCCAAAATGCATGTGATGACTCTTCAGGCTACTGTTTAGGACACTAAAGGGTACAAATACTAAAGGAATGAAGAGGATTGCTAATGCAAAGGGATCTAACAGAAATCTGCTAAGACGCTAATGATAATATTAAGGAGTCCTTATTATGCTTTAAGCTCCTTTTTATGCTTTTATTTCTTCATGCAAAGTGTAAAATACACTAAGAAAAAATTATTCATTGGATTTACTACATGTTTTTAAGGTAAGTGGCTGCAAACAACTGAATATGGGCTGGATTTAAACAATCAAATTATATTTAGTAATGTTCAACTTAATATGTTTCTTTAAATTCAGCTAATATAAACTGTTTGCAACAATTTGCAATGAACCATTTTTTTCAGTGAAGTTAAGCAACCAAAATCATAAATCAAAGGCACTCGAAAAGTATGTGCAAAAGTTTAAAAGCCTTTTAAAAAAACTTCATGTTAATTAAGGCCTTTTAACTTACTTTTCGAGTGCCTTGAACTTACGATTTTGGTCGTTTATCTTTATGAATCCCTTATCCAAAGAGCACAGACACATTAATTACTTCTGAACAGTGTTGAGCACGTTCCTTTAAAAGAGTAATTAGTTATAGTTACTAGTTACTTTTCACAAATAACTGAGTTAGTAACTGAGTTACATAATTATAAAAGTAATTACAATTGCGTTACTTTAAAAGAAATTGTCAAATGATTCAATTCAATTCAAGTTTATTTATATAGCGCTTTTTACCATGTAGATTGTGTTAAAGCGGCTTAACATGTTCTAGTAAAGTCCAGATTTCAGAGTTGAAGTTCAGTTTAGTTCAGTTTAGTTCAGTTCAGTGTGGTTTAAATTTCACTGCTGAAAGTTCAAACACTAAAGAGCAAATCCACCGAAGCGCAGCTCCACAAGTCCCGATCCGAGCAAGTCAGTGGCAACAGTGGCGAGGAAAAAAAACTTCACCAATTGAAGAAGTGAAGGGAAAAAAATGACTATAAAATAAATATAAAACATTGTACGCTAATCTACACTATTTTAATGGTGTTGTGGGAAAATGTGAGAGACAACGGCAGCATGTCCTCAACTAAATATCTAGATATATAGATATATCTACTAGTTTTATTTGCTTTGACATCATGGCTTCGTCTCCTCCTTTGGTAGCAGAGCTCACGTTATCACCTGCGTAGCCACCAAATAAGTTGCACGACACATAAACATTCTTGCTTTTCACCTCAATTTTCAATAGGAAAAATAGTGCTTATGTTTCCAGTTTGCAAACGCTGCCTTTGAGCTTGTTGGATTTGCCATCGTTCTGACTGCTGGTCGTTGGTGTGTGTGTGTGTGTGTGTGTGTGTGTGTGTGTGTGTGTGTGGCTGACTGTGCGTGTGCTTGCGTGAACACCCGCCCTACTCTGCCTCTGATTTGTCAAACGATGGAAATGTACTCTATCTAAGCCAATCATCACCTTCTCAGTTACACCACAATCACAGACACACCAATCTTCATCACTAGTTGGTTATGTGTCCCACCCCAGCCTCGAACACTCACACACACACACACACACACACACTCCAGAGAAAGAGGTCCTACGGTTGAGAGAGATGCTGCTCGCATGAAGACCGCTTCAGTGTTCTCAATTATAGTAACTCGCATTTTATTGTCAGTAACGGTAACGGCATTGTAACGGTGGAAACTAATTCATTTAATTACTCATTACTGAAAAAGTATTGCCGTTAGTAACGCCATTTATTTATAGCGCCCTTATTCCCATCACTGCTTCTGAAGGACTTTTTGGATTTTGGATGCATAATGTAGCTGTTTTGAGAATGTAAAAGTTAACAATCAAAGTGCACAACACTTCAATTCAATTGATTCTGAACTACCCAAACTGCCATAACAAATTTGCATTAAGCCAGCCTATGGTCTTGATTGGCTGCCTGCAAACAATGTCTATGTTGACCTGCACTCAAACACTTGAGTTATTCCAGCATGACTTATTTACAAACATTCACAAAAATTCTGAAGGTGAAATAGGAATCTCTTGCTGCAGTCCATTGTATCTGCAGTTTGCTGTTTATGATGAGAGATTTCACAATAATTCAATCACTGAGATACAAAACTCTGGCGCCTTCAGAAGTAACTAATCTAAATGCATCTGGTGCCAGCTGCTTAGACTAACGTAGTCTTAAAAAGATAGTCATCATTTTTTTTCAAGAGTGCAAATACCTCACAATAAGTCACTTGCAAATTGATTGATCGCTTTAACCAATGTGAAAAGCAAGATTGCATGAAAAAATTAAGGGACTGTATCTGAAATCACCCCTATACCCCCAAATAGAACACTATTTCAGAGAACAGACATTTTTTGTTGGGTTAGAAACCACAGTCGACATTCTGAAGTGCACTCAATCAATCCCAAAATGCATCGCAAAATAACGAGAGCACAACCAATGTACTCTTAATAGCTAGCGAATACCTATAATGCACTTTGAGAGTTCACATGCTGACTGAATTTCCGCATCTGACCACAAGATGGCAGCCAGAGAGGAATCCTATTGGTGTAAGTTTCTAAATAAATTATTCATTCATTCATTCATTTTCTTTTTGGCTTAGTCCCTTTATTAATCTGTGGCCGCCAAAGCGGAATGAACCGCCAACTTATCCAATGTATCCAGTGCACCGTTAACAATTTCCTGTAGAATCTACAGTAACTTACTGTCAGCAGTTCGGCAGTAACTTACTTTAAATCCATTAGAGCAAAAATACTGCATTTACATTTACAGCACCATTTATCTTGCTGTATATGTGTTTACAGTACTGTATATCTTTACTGTTAAATATACAGTAATTTTCACAATGCAACTTTAAAACTGTCCTACAGTAAACTACAGTTCATATTACAGTTAAATACTGTTTAATTTACAAAAGTCAGTAACAGTGTGCTGAAGGTAATCTGACACACTGTGCCACAAACAAACACTTTTCATTCATTTTCAGATTTCACTTTAATTTAAACAGTATTAATTGATTTAGTTTAACTGTGTATGGGTAATTTATGTCCATTACATTGAATTTGTAGGGTATTTTTGTTCATATTGGTACATTTTTGCCACAAGCCCTTGGTAATTTTTTATCACCCTGATGAATGCATATCTGTTAACACTGATGTAGAGTAATACACATCTACAGCACACATCCCATAATGTCCTAAATTAAGTAAAAGCTTAAGAAGCGCTGTGCTCAAATCGTGGTTACAAAATTATTTGGGGAGGATCAACTAATGTTATGTTCCATTCATTCATTTGTTTTCCTTTGGCTTAGTCCCTTATTTATCAGGGGTTGCCACAGCAGAATGAACCGACAACTATTCCAGCATATGTTTTACACAGCGGATGCCCTTCCATCCGCAACCCATTACTGGGAAACACCCATACACTCTCACATTCACAAACGCACTCATACACTACGGCCAATTTTGTTTACCCAATTCTCCTATACCGCATGTCTCTTGACTGTGAGGGAAACCAGAGCACTCAGAGGAAACCCGTGCAAACACAGGGAGAACATGCGAACTCCACACAGAAATGCCAACTGGCCCAGCCAGGACTTGAACCAGCGACCTTCTTGCTGTGAGGTGACAGTGCTAACCACTGAGCCACTGTTTTCCATTGTAAAAACAAAGCAATCTTTACTGTAATACAGTGTGTCGCCGAGGATTCCTGAAATCTCTGAAGCTAACATTCAGATATGATTATTGTAATTGTGTTCCCAACAGGAGCTGTAAGTCATAGACCAATCACAGTGGTAGGCTAAAGGAAAGGAGGGCGTTCAAAAGACAAATCTTCAAATGACTGAAATGAGAAAGGTTGTGTGACCCTCTTTGAGGATCTTTGGGATTTGTTACACAAATTATGAAAAAAAAATCTAAATTGTTTGTACTGTACTACTTTAGTCATGACATTTGCACACGAATAGCCTTTCATATATAGTTGTTTTGCTTGCTATAATGTCATGGACAAATGTCTTGCATTACAGCAGAAAATACAACAGCAGAAAATGCAGCAACACAAGCAGAAATGACTTAAATGTTCACTCAGGGTTTTAAAGGTTATGGGACCACGATGAGATATGAAGCAGCTGTTCTTGTTCAAGTTTTCTGATCAGCTTCATTCAGCAGAAAGCCACTGCTCATGGTGGAAGCAAACATCAGCAAAGAGCAAACTGAGCTAGGAAAGTGAGGCAAGTTGTTTCAATGGGAAATTTACATTGCCTCCTTAACCAAGCAAATTAAAAGCTAAACACTGTATTAATTCATATATATATATATATATAATTAAGCAATATTCCCCAAAATTATTAGCTAAAGGGTCTAATCTGTGTCAGTGGCTCAGCTAAAAGATAGCGAAAGTGAACTTGTCAAAATAGAGGAAGTTCAAAGTGTTTAAAGTATTAAAGATTAGCCTATTAAATATTAAAGATGGTGTGTAGATGCAGTTTTAACAGACCATTCTGAAGAAAAAAGCAATATAATGAATTTAACTAGACATTTTTAGGTGGAAAAGCTGAAATAGCTTTTTTTGTTGTTATTTTATGAGGCTCGAACTGGCTGCTATGAAAGTACAAATCATGTAAAGCCAAAATGAGACTTTACAGTGGGTTGTGTATTAATAATTTCTCCTCATTAATAGTAATATTTGTATGAATTATTAACATATTTTCCTTGTGTTTTTCATTGGCACGGCACTTACCCCAACCCACATTAAAAAAATACTACAGTAATTTATAGTAAATACAATAGTCTTTTTGGACCATACAGTAAAATACTTAATTTATTGTGGTAATTATAGTTGCTGTGGTAATACAAAAATGAATATAAACAAATCACCCATTGCTGTACTACGTCTTTTACAACTACCAGTTATACTGTATACTACACCACAATTTACTGTAGTATAAACTTAATAAAACGACAGTATTTTTTACAGTTTGTCAGTTCGCTTTATAGTTACTACACAGTGTGCTTTAGGATTCATTAAGTGTTGTAAATACTATAATATATACAGTACAATACACTTGATTCAAAACACTATAGACACTATAGACTATAAATTACTATAGGCTAGTGTTTTTTCAAGTGTGTAATGTGGGTAATGCTAGTATACATTTTTGTCATAACACAGCAACCTAATAACCTCACATTTCCTCACAAGTTTACCCCACTTTCCTTCAAACTTTAAGTGGTTGTGCGTCAAATCCAAGCGTGCTGCCTACCTAAACTGTTTTGTGTGTGTAAAGTGTATGTGTTTGAGCTCAGCACCTCCAAAGCCTAAAAACACTGACTGGGTAGGCAGCACACTCGGTTTTGAGGCACAGCCGGAGGAAACAAAAACTCCGAAATCTTACTGCTGATTTTGGGGCTGCCTTTGCGCTCGCTGGTGGAAGGAAGATCCGCGAACTGAACCCGGTGTCCGGACATCTTCAGCACCTCTCCAGACCGCTCGACCCTTGTCAAAAATCCGCTAAACTTTCGCCTATTTCCCGCTTCCGTCTGGCGTGAAACACATGGAGCTCTGAGTCGGTATATGCGCTATGGATGTATGACCAAAGGACACAAACTCCTTCATGAGAGAGGAGAGAGTGAGAGAGAGACAGAGGGAGGGCGAGAGAGAAAGCGAGGGGGTTTTTCAGCCCAAAAAGTAAATAAATAAATAAGAAAGGAACTTAAAGTCCACATGACTGCAAAATTACGTCATTCCGATTTAAAGCAGATTGTTCTGTGACAGAGGTTTTGCTGGGCAATCTTATTATGTCATAGCCTATTTCATACATTTAAAGCAATACGTGATTTATCAACATTGGCTAACATGGTAACATATAAACACTAGCATGATTGTTTGTTTGACAAAATAAATGACAAAGTGCTTTACCTTGATTGGCCTGTGTAATACAGAATGCACAAACTGATCAGAGTTGTTTAGTTTGTAAACGTTTATCAAGCCCTAATATACATAAAAGATATTCAAATTAATGATTTGATTATTTGTGTTGACTGACAGACGTATACTCTTTTAAATCACACACTCCATCTCACATACACAGTCATATGTCATAACCTCGAGGTTTTTTTCGTGTGCCCTGTCGCATGGTCCTGCAAATGCACTATAGTCTGCATAAACAGCTGCATGATTTCTGAGCACTGTACTCTGTTAGAAAGTACCTGCCTTATACTGGCATCTAGTGGCGGATACTGGAAATACTACAAAATGTGATGGAAAGAGCCTATTTCAAAGGACAAAATGTCAGTCTGAGGAGAGGGTTTGATTGTTTTGTGTAAAGGAAAAAAAAGCAAGAACCTCATCTTTGTTGTTCTTAATTAATTGATTGACTGATGGATTGATTAGTATATATTTAACTTATCTTAAAAATGGGGTTTTAATGGTTGAATAAACCCATAAAAAGTAAATACGAAAGTCAAAGCAAAATCGCAATCAATCAATAATAGTTTTGCAATTAAATTAATAAAAACATTTGATTATAATTAAAAAAAAAATAATAATAATAATAATAATAATAATAATAATAATAAAAAACATTTTACAACAGACAAGATTCAGTGAAAACAGGCCAAACTCTTGCAGCGATATACAATTTTCCAATCTTGAAAGTGAACTTTATATTTAACTTATCTTTATAATCGGGATTTAATGACTGAATAAAACCATAAAAAGGTAGAATTAACGTCAAATAATCAGCATCAATTAATAATAGTATCACAGTTAATCAAAACATTTGACTATATTAACAATACTTGATAAATGTTATCAGCATAGATTAGGTGAAATCAGAAAAGCTCTTGCAGTGATATGATATTCCAATCTAGAAAGTCAAATATAACGCATTACAAAAAAAAAAATGGTTGGAACAGTTGGTATGATTATTGTATTCTGTCAAAAATATTTAGGCTTGAGCTATTTTGTGACCACGTAAGGCAATAATATGAACTCGTTTTATTCATAACACTGCCTCTGTGTTCTTGTATATCCAGCAGGTCACATGAGCAACTAAGCTTTATCTGTTTGTAATACTAGCTTGTGCTGTTCCATAAAACAGCAAAAAAAATTATACTTTTATTCAAGCAAGGAAATTAAGACCCCTATAAGAGCCACTATAAATAGAGATAACCACACTGAGGTCAGCCATCAGAGTAGAACATAGACTCACAACTAATACTGACATGAGATCATATTCTACAAATTCCTACAAGATTATGTCATTTTGTTTCGCAGTCTGGGTGCTGTGTCTGTAAAGATCAGCATTTAGGTATAAAAAAGTTAATAATAGCTAAATTTAAGAATAATAACTAAAATAAAAGAATAAAGACATTTTCTTGAAGACTTTTAAAGATGCTAAAACGAGATGCTCAACATTCTTCTTGCTGTTCATAAATGTTACAGTAGGTATGAGGACATGACTGGGTCAAATTGTTAAATACAGCTACATTGTAAAATAATTAATGATTGCCTAAAATGTTGTAAGTTAAATCAAATTAACCTTATCAGTGATTTTAACTTGCATTACTCACTTAAAACAACACATTTAACTAAATAAATGACTTAGAAACATGATGAGTTTAGTTTAATAAGAGGATTAACATAAAAACTGATGTTGTCAGATGAACGCATTTTCACAAGCCACGAAAGTTGAAAATATTTTTTTGTAGGGGTGGATGAACCATCTCTTTAAGGAGTGCTAAGTTGTTATAAAACAATCATTTATTCTAAGAGACATGCTATAAATAAAACTTTGAAGAGTTGAAATTGCTTTAAAGAATTTATTCAAAAATACGTATTTGCAAAAATAGATTTCAGGCACTTAAACATGAGAGAACCATCAGTTTAGTGTACAACACAACAGTGCAGATGATGTACTAAGGGAAAACACACACACACAAACACACACACACACACACACACACACACACACACACACACAATCATTGATAAGAACTGCTGGAAATGTTTGTGTAAGTGCGACATTCCATTCAAGAGTTCTGGACAACAGATTACGAAACAATATACTAGACAAATATATACACATACAAGCCTTAAAATCTTGTAGACAACATGCAATCAAAGCTAAGAAACATTCGCTCAATCTCAAATAGTCCTTATTTTACATGTCACACCACAAATCATCTTGTGCACTGCACTTCAACATATATTTCTGGAAAAATAAAGACACACAAGAACAGAAATGTCATAAATTAAGGCAACATTTAATAATCACAGGAGGAAGTAAAGTGCAATCCTTTTGGAAACATCAGAATGAGTTACAGTATTCCAGGTACATTCTGCGATGGACTCCATCTGTGTCAGTGCAGGCCGTTCTGCTCAATGTACATCTTGGAAAGGGATGCTGCCATGGACTTGGCCAACTCCTCGTCCCTTTTGCGCTGTACCTGGGTGTGACGGCACCAGTCGTCATACTCCGGGTTGGGCTGACAGCTGTCCAGCAGCACATCATAATGACCATTACTGAGCCAGCTCAACCAAATGGCTGGTTTAGATGAGTCCTCTTCACCCAGGTAGTGCACCATGGTCGATACCGTCGGGCTTTCCACGCTACCCCCAGTGGTCAAGTAGATATTCACATTCAGCATCTGACTCATGGCTAACAGCTCAGGATAGCCGGCCCATGCACCATCCTGCGCCGCATTGATGAGAAACTCCCCGATGTCTCCTTCGATGATGGGATTGAACTCCTCAAGATGATCGGCGATGTGGTGCATGGTTTGCTCTCTCAGCTCCTTGTGCATTGACTGGTCCCCATAAGCCGCCTTGGAAATGGCCCGGTACAGGCAGTTCCCATCTGGGATAATGTGGAAGCGGTATTTCTGCCTATCATGAAGGTATTTGTTCTGCTTCTCCACTTCGGCCAGGTAACGGGTAACCTTGTTGTCGACCTCACTTTTGTTGGGTTCCTGAAGGGTACGCAGCTCAAAGACTGGGTTGTCGTCTTCAATGCTCTCCTGCCTTCTGGGGTCTTTATGGTCTTCATGTGAATCTGATGAGGTCTTCGGGACAGTTTCAAAACTTTTGGAGGGCGTGGCATCACTTTGCAAACATGGCTCGCGTCTCCTCTCACAAACTCTGTAACTGTCATTATCAAAAAACCTATCGTACTGAATTGAATTTCTCCCACTTCTCTCATCGTGCTCATCCACAAAAACATCTCTTCTGGGGACTAAATCCAAAGGAGAATCAGATCGGTGATGTTCATCTCCGTTGAGTGCGTAGGAAACCCGGCTGTAGTGCGTTTCCAGAGCTCTGCGGTTTGTGCGCGGCTCCTTCACAATGTGAACGGGCACAGACCTCTCCACGCCATCCGGTCGCGTGATGATAATCTCCGCGGTAGAAGTGTAGAAAACCGGCCTCATCGAAGTGGCCTCGTAACAAGAAAAGGCAGGCATGTTCGCGTCAGTCTGTTCTCCTCCAGACAAATATTCCGTGTGCTCTTCTTTATCGCTTCCGTTAGCGGCGTTTCCGACTGACCCCAAATAGTTTGAACTGGTCGCTGTTGCGTTATTGGCGACACTGGTGAGAGTTACGGAAACTTTTCGAGAAGAGCCGGGGTAGTGTGTTAACGCGCTGCTGTACAAGTGCATTTTCAACGTCCTCCCTTTATACAATACGCCTTTGGCCTCGTTGTTACCGAATGATGACAACACGGTCCAAAAATACACTCTGTCATCAATAGCAGTGCATGTGTAGGGCGCGTTTCCATGGATCCTTGTTCCCCGCTGCTACAAAGTTGTCTTGCGTCATACCCAAAGCCACCCTAATTTTAGCGCGAGGTCTAGTAACCGGACCCCTGTGTCTCTGACACACAGCCCGGGCCGTGTAGACGACCCGCAGTCTGCGGGAATCCGAAAGATGTGATGTGTCACCGGGACTCTCGGCGTTTCTCTCGCTTCTGTCCGTGTTTACGCCAGCGCGCGCCTCAGGGCGGCGTCGCCAGATTGGAATGCGTGCAGCTTGCCAAGAGGCCGCGGGTTCCCATACAGCTCTGCGGACCGCACTGCCTCTCAACAGCGAGGAAGTCCCGCCTCACAACAAACTTCATTGGTTCTACTTTATCAAGAAGAGTTGGCTAGAAATCGCCTTAAGCATATTAAAGACTTTTCTAGGAAATTTGCGTCAGGTGGGTCGACGCGACGTCAAACCGCAGCTTCAATCCAAACAAGTTAAGTTATTATTATTAAAAGAAATACAAATAATTATCTCGTTGTTGCGTTCATCTCGTTTTTCCCATATATGGTTTTAAACTCCCATTTGCCATTTTCAGAATTGTTTCAGTTTTGCTGCAACAGTGTTTCTGAGCATTCTGACTCATGACATCATATTTCATGACATCATATTCTGCAAGGAGACTACAGCCTTTCTACTGCACCTGTTCAGTGGGTTAATCATTTCACGGTTAATTGGTTCATCTCTTTATTAAAAAAATCCTTTTTAACTGCATTTTATGGTTTAACATTTGTTCGTCGTTTAAACCCACCGCTTACATTAAATTAAAATTCATTAAAAGTAATCCAAAAGTTGTTACAATACATTACTAAAATATAATCTAATAAATGGTGTTATTGACTAGAGTTCATTGTGAAATTTTGAATCAGTAACACTCCAATTTCTATCTATCTATCTATCTATCTATCTATCTACATATCTATCTATCTATCTATCTATCTATCTATCTATCTATCTATCTATCTATCTACCTATCTACATATCTATCTATCTATCTATCTATCTATCTACCTATCTATCTACCTATCTACATATCTATCTATCTATCTATCTATCTACCTATCTATCTTAAGATGATTACAGAGGAAGTGGACTTTCTGAACACATCATGGTTAAATTGAAGGTCAGTGAAAGCGACAAGTGTTTTAAATAGCTTCCACAAGTGTCACACACACAGAAGTTCTGCTGTGTTCTCAGTTGCACTGCTGACATGTCTCCATAAACTGAGCTGGCTCTTTGCACGTATGTTACCAAAACGAAAGTGTATCACGTCCCACTACACTTTCTTAAAGAGAAAGTTGTATATAATACACATTTAATTTAATAAATAACGTTTAGGTGAACAAAATAGCAGTGGTTACAATTTACAAGCAGTGTAGCCTAGGCTTACCTATTTCCGAAGACATTTGGGGTTTTTGCCATTGCCAATTTACAAGAATACCTTCATTTAACTATATTTGCTTAAGTAAGAATGAATATATATTGTTGTTGTTAGTCTGAAATATGATGTAATGAGAATTTTACACCAGTAGGTGGGTCCCAAATGCTTCTACAACGCTTTTAAGTAGCAAGCCTGCAGTTGCGCGGTGTAACGCCAAGGGGAGCTATCGGTCTCTGTTTATCGAATAACAGCAACACGCCTTTATGACTGCAATAGCTGTTACACAATCCGAAGCGAGCTGTCTAATGCTTATGAGAAATCGTGAATCATCACGTCTTCTCACAACCATACTGGATCCAATCGGCATAAAGACATTACCTCATCGACTTGACAGTTGTTTCATTTAAAAAGACAGTTGTTTCAATCAAAACGATGCACTGTAAATATTTTTTCATAATATCCGACTGCTTTGTGGGCTACTGTTTACGTCTGTATAGTCAGAATAACTTGTGTTCTTATCAGCAGCATTAAATTGAGAATTAAGGCCAGCCAGACACATGACGCATGCACGCCTCGCATGGAAAAGTCAACGACCTGACCTATATCTACAGACTCCAAATACAGCTTTATAAGCCTTTACAGCCATGTGCCTCGGTGTTTTGACAAGCAGATCACGCTTGGTTTTAAAGAGGTTCGAATCAAATATGTTTAGATACATTTTTAAAATGTAACATGGGTCCACTATCATATTCTTTTGAGCACAATTTGACGCAAATTTAAGTTTTGGTTGATGCGTCAAAATAAACGACAACAAAAAGGCATAGGGCTGCATATGCAAGAGAGATAATCAGCGTTGAGAATTCTTCTGAGGCTGCTGTAATTTGAATTAGGGACGCGTCACCGGGACAGCTGAAGAAACAAGCGATTCTTGCTTTACAACCATCTAATCCCAACGGTCAACTGGGTATCACGCAGCGCTGCGCCAACAGGAAGCATCACGTACGGCTTACAAATAGAGCTGGGAGCCGAGAAGCAGTTCTTATTTGGAAGCATATTTTTAAGATGCTCGATTTAGTTACGAGTTATAGAACGTGCATTCGAAACACGTTACTAAAGGTTATGAGCCGGGCAACTTCAGTACTAAATCTAAAGCGACGTAAACATGAAGCGACCAGTGTAGTCCGATTCCCGAGCAAATGACTCTTTTGAGTCGGTTAATTCTATTGAGTCAGAAGTAGGGTGTGCGCTACCAATCTCAATGTGCAATGACTCGTATGAGTCGGTTCTTTATAGTAAACCACACTAAACGAGACCAATAGTAGTTCTTATCTATTTCATCAAAACGCGTTGTTGAATAATTCTCATTCAGTAAACAGCAATTTACTGCGTTCGTAACGTCAAATTCAAATAACAGTTAGTGTTATTTTGTACACAAAACTCGTTATGTTAAATAATTATGTATTTATATTGAGATTAAACATTGCATATTTTTGTAGTATTCATGAGTAACTTATAAATATACAATTACATATCAGTTTTGTTTCATTTATAGTTTATATAGACAACTTGTTGGGGTTGAAAAAGTCTGAGAAGTCTTAAGTTAATGTCTGTAAACATATTTTGCCAAATTTGTCTTAAACTACTTTAATGTGTTGTGTCTATAATGGTAAAATCTAAAATCATTTTATCAGTTGTTAAAATCTAGATAAAATGATTCTTTAAATGCAAAAATAACTTCTTTAAACGTACGTCCTAAATCATGCATGGAATTGTATTTATTATATTGTTTACGATTCTCTCACGTTTGCAACCGCATCACAGACATCTGTCACCTGAAATAAATGCCGCATTGCACCTGATAACACATCGACACTATCCTGCAGTATCAAAAACAAAATATTTGCCTTAACACGAATACCATTCTAACATATTAAAAAACAACAACAACACACACAAAAATAGTAATGTTTTGGAGTAGGGCGGCTAACAGAAGTATGCTGATGAAAGCAGTCCCAAATATATCCCTGCCATGTGTCTGCCTCATGGTAATGTTAACCTACATTCATAATAAACCAGCTTCCTGTCTCTCTGCCGCAGTCATTAAAGGGAAACGTGCAGAAACTAGATCCAATCCAATGTCCAAAACACGTCTCCACAAACACATCCCGCGCGCCAGGTCTTTCTCTACACACGTTACAGATTCGAATCGGTTTGTCTAAAAGCCCCTTTTCTGTCTCTTTTTACTCTTATTGTACGTCTGTTGTCAGATTTTTCCCTCTTGCCCTCGGAGGGGGAGGATCTAACCGCGTTGAGTCACGCAGCTGTCAAAGATAGCTGTCACCCAGTTTCCACATCAAACACAGTGAATGAGACGCGCAGCCTGTCCCAGGTACCCGACAATGTGTTGCGTCTCCGACAAATGAAAAAACGCGCTCCGCGGCGATTCCTCGACAAAAAAAGAGAGAAATATTTGCGCTCGATACTTCGTAACAATCTGGAATAAGACAGTTGTGAGTGATTAAAGCGAGGAAGAATCGACCTCCTTGTTGCCAACGTGAAAAGGGGATTTTTGACGGACATGAAGACCAAAAAGGGTACGTATCATCTCGATATCTGTTACACCAGCGATTTATGTTGTGTTTTTATCGGTGATTGTGACATATGGATAGAACTTGTCGATGATGGTTGAACAGAAAATGTCTGGCATTGCCTGCTATTGTTTTCCGCTGCAGACAAAACAGCCTTTTTCTCACCATGTGCTGGCGGGCTGTCACAACGAGCCGTTTCGGATTATTAACACGCGTGTTTTTATTCAGGATATAATGCTTTGATTTCATACAGATATGATTATTTAACAGTCGTGTTCATGATTTGTTTTAAAGTGTTTTTTTTTAAATACCACAACGTACAATATAACTCTCAACTGTAACTCTTGTAAGCTGTGTAGTGGATGTTTAAGTGAGTATAAAACGTCTTCGTGTAATGGTTGAACTTCTTTGGCTTGGGGAAATGCTCATGCGCTCAGAGTTTCTCACAGCACTGCCTCAAGTTTGTTGAGAATACGAGGGAAACTTTCCGAGTGCCCTTGTTTTTAGCTTGACGACTACTTCGTTGCTTTCACTGCATTTAAACATTGTGTTGCGGTTTAAAATGTGCAACAATAATTCCTGACCTCCTTTTGTGAAGTTTGTGTATTTCGCGCCGCTTCCTCGAGGCGACGCTTTCACATTCTCTCCGACCTCGTGTTTCTCACAGCACACAATAGAGCCCGAGCTATTCTCTGTTATTAAGTTTATATTTCTCTTATGTTATGGCGCCTGGTCACGTAGAGTGTCGTGTCAAGCTTTTATCCGTCACCTGGCGTGATTTCACGAGTTTTCAACTTGTGAAAAGTCGATAAAACAGAGTTTGAAATGTCCCACAATCGACATTCTTTTGTTCGGTCTTGAGATTTGCAACAGGTTCCCCTCCCCCCTCCTCCTCCTCATGTAGGCCGACGACAAAATTACTCCTCATTACTCCTTCTCACAAGTTCAGTCATTTTCTCACACAACCTAAAAAAATAGACGTGTACGTGATTTCACTCGTTTCGTTTTTTGACTGTTAAGTATCCCACGCACACCCTGGAACTTAAGTTGGGGAAAGTTTTGTTTCACTTAGAGTACTCATGAACTGAAAGTCCCCTTAAGCACTTTCAGTGAAACGTGTTATTGACAAACTAACCGGTTTATGATATAAGATCAAGTGGTAATAATACTCAAGTCGTCATCATAAACAGGAAGAACGGTCAAATATAAGAGTTACTTCACTCAAAATCAAAATCCTGTCATAGTGTAATCACCATCATGTTATTTTAAACCCGCATGATTTACTTTCTTCCACAAAAGGAGCTGGTAGACAGAATTTTACCCACTGAGTCATGATTCACAATTTTGAGTGAATAACAGTGACTGATACTTTTTTTCCTTGAGTGTACCTTATAGATAAAGAATCACACAGATATGAAATATCAACAAATAACAGATTTTGTTGAAGGGGGTGAGCTGGCCCTTTACATGAGTTAACTAAACCGTGCTTAATCACAGTTTGTCCAGTGTTTGCAAGTGTACATCAGAACATGCAGTATTTACAGTGCTCAGAGAGTCACGATGAAACATTGACACAGTTTAGAGTCTTTGTGACGCCTCCACTCCAACCATGAATCACATGGCTTTGCTTGACAGCAGGGATGTGACACATCAGCTGCCACACACACACACTAACAGACGCACGCTTATACATGCATACAGACGGCCAGGCGCTGTTGTGTAGCATTCAGCGGTTGGCATTTTGGATGGAAAGCCAGTGTGTGTAGGATAGGGGGAGGAGGAGGGTCCTCAGCAGGGGTTGGGGGGGTTGATGTTTCACTGGGTGTCTTTTGTCCTCCTTCACACACATGGGTACACACTGATTCCCAGCTTACTCATTCCCTCAAACACTTTTTGCTGGTTACAAACGCATCACTCATGCATCAGTCTGACTTCACACTTTCCCTTGTACTTTCTGTATACACATATGCATGTGCGGAATAAACAATATCAAAGTTTTTAAGTTTTAGTTCTGGTCTCTTATGAACGCAGGTGTTTTGGCGATGTCAGGAAGCGAGACGGAGGATGAGGACAGTTTGGATGTGCCTCTTGACCTCTCTTCAAATGGAGGAGTGTCAGGGAAGAGGAAGAGGAGAGGGAACTTGCCCAAAGAGTCGGTACAAATACTCCGGGACTGGCTCTACCAACACAGATACAATGCCTATCCATCAGAGCAGGAAAAAGCCCTGCTGTCCAAGCAGACCCATCTATCCACACTACAGGTACTAAACATTTTCAAAAAGTGCATGTGGCCTAGTTCACTTCTAGGAAACCAAAACAACACAACAGCGTGTAACAGCTTGTAACATAATTGGAATAACATGGTAATGGGAATGTTAAAACTGTTTTGTTGTATTATTATTTTTACTTGTTTTCTATTTTTCTTAAGTCATTTTATTTCGATTAGTTTCTTAGATATTTGTAATTATTTTTTACTATCTTTATGCAACAACTAACACGATTACAGATGATTTTTAAAGCTGGGATAAAAAACAACATCAACAACAGGCCTGGCAAAGTCACAGAATACCTTGATTGAACATTTTCCAGCTGTACTTTGTTTCAATGTATTACATTGTCTAGAAGTAGCTCTTAGTAGATGCAGAATCTAAACCCTTTTTATAAAAAAAAACAGAGCACTTTCTGATGTTAGGCTTCAGAGAAGTTTCTTTCTCACGACTACTTGTTTCCGTCAAGAATGCGAGGGGGAATTTTTGAGTTTTCTGCTTTGTTGATCAGTAATCTATTTATATGCTTCACAGGAGAGCAGTTAGCTGTCATCAGTGTCTAGTTCAACTGACGTGTGAAGGAAACCGAAAGGTTCAATGTCATAACTAGCCAGAAAGAAAAAAAAGTCAGCTCTTTTCGCTAGTGCTACTTGGTTTAAGATCACACGTTCTGTTCCCGCTGAGTTTTAGCGTCATATAAACAACACTTCCTGTGAATGCAGTCAATGGAGAGAATTCCTGTGGACAGATGAGTGAATAACTGTTTTGAGTCATCTGAGATGTGGCCACATAGAGAGAGAGAGAGAGAGAGAGAGAGAGAGAGAGAGAGAGAGAGACTTGCTCAGACACTGGGCCAGGAATTTCCCCTGCGCTCAGCCAGCTGTCTCACTAACAATAGGGAGACACAATACACACACATTAACATAGTGAAGACTACCAGGCTCAGCTCAGGCGGACCGTTGGATACACAATACAGCCCCATTACACAGAGAGCCAAAGAGGCTTCTCATCTGAAGAGACTCGCTGGAAGACAATACAGAAACATTACCATACTGAAGTCTACATCTTGAAAATTGCCCCTTTAGATACTGAGAAAGAAAAGTTACTTTGAAATTAGTTTTTTTTTTCATTATGACTTCATGACAAGTGTGTGTATTAGAAAAATGGGTCAGGATAGAAATGTTAAAGCCAAAACATCTTTTCTTATTTGTGTAATAAGTGTATTGATTTTATAGTTGAAGATTAAAAGTCCAATAATATAATCTAAATGTGGATTATTAGAACTTTGTGTCATGACACACAGTAAAAAAAAAATATAAATATAAGTATTTTAAATATACTTGTATTTTTTTATACATTTTTATGATATGAATGGTTGTGAACTTTTCTTGGTTTTAGCAGATTATTTTAGATTCAAGATTTACCTTAATGTAAACCTCATGGTAAACCTTCAGTTGCCTGTGGTTTGCGATCTACGTTGACAAAAAAGGCCTGCAAAGTTTAATTGTTGTTATAAACTGAAGGTGTTAACTGTCAGCCATTACCTCACAGTAGTAATTTGTCTTGTGGAGATGCACATCGAAGTCAAGCATTCACACGTGTTTTCTGTAGCCTGAAATGTTGGATTTGCATTAGAGTAGACCTTAAACCCCCTCAGGTGAGACTCACCGGAGCAATGAAAGATACAGTGCTATTAGCATGATTAAGGCCTAAAGCCTTCAGGACCAACAAAGAACACAATCTGAGGGATAAAGGTGAACTGTTACTTAGGTGATTGAGAGAAATCCTCACGGCCAAGAGCTTCCTGCTTTCAAATGCCAGCTCAGCTTTTTTCAAAGAGGAAAAACAAAAATAGAACCGTCAGAGAACCGTCACGTTAACTCAATTCAGCCTCATGAATTTCCATTTTTAACTTAAGTGAGACAGTATGCGAACAAAATAAAAGCTTTATAGGACTATACCGTTTGAACTTTAACAGGTGACAAAAAGTTACAAGACATATTTTTTTTTAAGAAATGAACACAAGACAAGTCTTATTTAATCTTGTGTTTTTTTAGGTTACATAAGAAGCATTTCTTTGTAAAAAAAAACACTATGGTTTACCACGTTGTTATTTTAGCATCAAATACTATTGTAGTTTATTTTTTATGTTTTTGGTTTGAATTCATTTTATTTTTGTTTTCAGTTTAATTTCAGTGTTAAAGTTTTAACATTTGTTTTGTCATTTTTTAATACTTGATAAAAAAAAAAAAAAAAATATATATATATATATATATATATATATATATATATATATATATATATTAGGCTTAAATGGATAGTAACTCTGCTTTACAGTTTCAAACAACAATGAATCTACTAAGAAGCTACTTTTGTTGGGATTGTAGTACATAATAAATGTTATGATTAGAAAAATTGGATTGTATCGATAACGGATTGTATCTGTATCTCTCCACAGGTTTGCAACTGGTTTATAAACGCACGGCGACGACTCCTCCCCGAGATGCTCCGGAAAGATGGCAAGGACCCCAACCAGTTCACCATCTCGCGACGGGGCAGCAAGGGTGGTGAAATGCTCAGCGACAGCTCCCAGTCCCCTAAACACGGTCTGCTCGCCAACGGAGAAGACCGCAACAGCTACGAGCCTGGCTCGCCTCACCCGTCCAGCAACACACCCACTTCCAACGGTTACCCCAAAAAGGCCCTATCCCCCAAAACACCTCCCTCACCCGGACCTGCCTTACCCAGACCCTCGGTCATCTGCCACACCACTATCACCACAGCCACGCAAGGCATCAACACAACAACGCGCCTCAGCGTCGAGGGAGCCACAGAGCTGCCACTCACAGATGCGGCCAGCCTATTTGTGTGTCGCGGGGAGGGTAATGTCAGCCCTCAAAGCGGCCTGTTCAACACCCCACCACCCACCCCACCCGACCTCACCCAGGACTTCAGCGGCTTCCAGCTGCTGGTTGACGTAGCGCTGAAGAGGGCTGCCGAAATGGAGCTGCAGGCCAAACAGCTCCTCGCCTGAAGACAGGAAAAAAAACGGATGGATGAATTTAAAGAGCTTCATCGATGTTTGTTTTTCGCCCCCCAAAAGTGAACTCCACAAGGAGTTCCTAAAAAAACTTGACTGAGCAACAAAGCAAACTAGCATGGCCTGATCATTTCTATTTTTGGTAAATCAAATTGATGAGGATTCCTTTATGTAAAGCATTTCAAGGTGCCTTGGCAGTTCTTTTTTTTGTATTCCATTTATATGTAAATAAATATGTATCTTTTCATTTTGTACACAGGGGACCAAAATCAAACACAGTAATACGACTTCCTTCTTTACGAGAAGACGAGCTTTTCTCCCATTCCTCATGAGTCTTTCTTTCTCGTTTTCAGAGATTCGGCTCTGTGATTGTCAATTTTTGCCTCGTTTTTAGAGAACACGTCTAATATTCTGCCTCGTTTTCTTTTGCACAATATGGCAGGTCATCTCAGTATCTTCTCAACTCTAGCTTTCTCTCCAACAGACTCTAATCACTACTGCACCAGGTCATTCTGTGTCTCATAGATGTTCAGTTGTTTTGTATTTGTTTTTGTTTTTTTTGTAAATTTTCAAATGCTGTCGTTAGTACGTTTGTTTTCTTTCGTTACTCTTGAGGGATATTCAGATGTAGCAGAACTATAGTCTGAGATTTCCTTTGAATACTCAGTGTAGAAACGGCCAGTGAATGTGCCCACATACTCCCCTCCCACACCCCTACACACATACACATACATGCAAACAAATACACCTTGGACAAGTGAGCTGGAAGAATAAACACTACATGAATTGTATTAAGTATTTTTTTTATTTGTTTAGTTTTGTTTCTTTTTTGTTGTTTAATTAGTTGAGACCACTTTCAGAGGATAAAAGGAAAGAATGGTTTTATGTCACCAAATATGTTGATTTCAAGGTTTTGGGACCTTAGACCAGTGCATTTACAGTAGCCAATGTGACATGATGCCCAATGATGTGACTTCTCCTCCTTACTGTGCAATGTATGTGGCAAATAGGGGTCACACGGTGTTTAAATAAAGTTTTGTTTTCTACAAAATAATCATTCATCTTCCTCCTTCGTCTTCATTGTTTGACAAGTATGTTTACAGTGAGAAAAATAGAAAGGTTCTTACATTCAAGGCTGTTGCTTGAATCTGAACAATGGCCCTCTTTACACCATACACGTTTTTTTATATTTCTTTGAGACTTTATTTCTTGAGGACTTGTAGAAGAACATTCTGAGAGTAGACGTGATTTTAACACAAACCCACAGCATTCAGTGTAGTTTTCAGTGTTGTCCACATTCAACCACTTGCAGGTATAGCTTAAAAATGGATGCTGTGCAGGGCTTCTTTCATAGTGATTTAATATATTAAAACAGCCAAAAAAGACAAGCTCTTCTCTGCATGCAGACCTAATTCTTAAACATTAAATTGTTAGCATGCTAGCCAAACGGGTTTGAAGATTTTCCATGGGTTTATAAGCACTTTTCCTGCTAACTAACAAGTTTTAGATACTGAATAGCTTTCCAGAGGTAAATGTTATGTACACGATATGTTTATTGATGTTGTTTTACAGTTGAAACACTGTTACATGAGATGCAACACACTTCAGATTTGTTTGTGTATATATATATATATATA
>CAIGQW010055747.1:4949664-4964338 GCA_903798125.1 Danio choprae | reverse complement strand
TATTCTAAATGAGTCTTTAATGCTCAGTTGAATCTAATATTCTAAATGAGTCTATATTCCCAAAGAGCAGTTGAATTGAATATTCTAAATGAATCCTTAATGCAAGAAAGCAGTTGAACTAAATATTCTAAATGAGTCTTTAATGCCTGAAAAGGAGTTGAATTGAATATTCTAAATTAATCTTTAATGCAAAAAAGCAGTTGAATAAAATGGTCTAAATGAATATTTAATGCCCAAAATGCAGTTGAATCAATAATTCTAAATGAGTCTATACTCCCAAAAAAGTAATTGAATCAAATATTCTAAATGAGTCTTTAATCCCCAAAAGGAGTTAAATATTTAAAAAATGAGCGTTTAATGACCAAAAAGCAGCTGGTTTAAGTATTCTCATCCAAAAGCATTGGAATCAAATGATCCAAGTGATTCTTTAATGCCTGAAATGCAGTAGAACGAAACATTCGAAATAATGCGACCTAGAATGCACAGTAAGTCATCAGTCTATATTTGCAGCCTACCACTTATTTTAGAGCGATTATATCATAGTTACTCACTGTCTTCCGGTAGCTTGTTCTCTCGCTCATCCTGCTCCATCTGCATGCACCAGCCCTCCATCCTCTCCACCTCTGCCTGCAGAAGCTTCAGAAACCAGCGTCCATCCTGCAGACACACAGAGCCTGACACTCCACCTGCGTATTCCTCCTCTGTGGCTGCATCCATCCAGGGGACCGGTGGGGGCAGTATGGAGGGGTCGAAGTCCACGTCGCTGTACTCGTCCTGGACACAGGCATGGTAGTGGTTCCCTGAGCCCTGAATGCTGACGGTGGAAGTGGCTGCATCCCGGGATGACTGGTGGACAATGGGCCCCTGGTGGGACTGCGTAAACTTGTCATCGCCGAGACCCTCCAGAAGGTCAAGATCAGCTTGAACGGCAGTGGTGACGCTGTTGGAGCGTGTGACTCTACGGTAGCTAAAGAGAAAAGATTAATAGTTTTAGGGTTCTTTCATACTTGGTTCAATTGACTGGTCCGAAACCAAGTTCAATTGTCCCCACTTGCCACCTTCTCAGCTGGTTTGTGTTCACACCGTCTTTTTTCCTTCTAAACCCCAGTCTGCTTGCATCATTGAGCTGCTTTTGCGTGTACAGCTGTTGCTAGTTGATGGCTACGAAAGCCAAAGCGCCGAAATGGAAAGATGTACTCAACTTGCTTTTACTGAATCTTTTGGTAATGTACAGAGTAGGGCTGGGCCGATAACAATATTATATCGAATCGTGATAAAATGTATGTCAATAACAATGATGAGCTCTGGACTTTTTTACTCTATATTGATCTAAGAGCCAATCACACAGCAGAAATGTGCAACAATGGGAATCTAAAAGTGTGTTGATATTAGAGATGTACTGAATTCTCGGCCACCGAAAATTTATCGACCAAAGTGAAGTTTCACAAACTAATTTCGAGAGAAGCACGTGATATGATTGATTGCAGCCGGTCTCTCATCAGTAATCACTAGTAAGCCAATCAGATTAATACAAACTCCCTATAAGTAGCCTGTCAAAAAACTACTCTCTTATCTTCGTTTTCAAAGAAACCCCCCATCCACCCCATCTCCTCCTTTTCCTCCTTTACCAGGGGGAGCTCTAGAGAACTATCCGATCTCATACCCCCTTATATGCTTATTTACCAGGAGGAGCTCTCGAGAACTATCTGATCTCGTACCCCCTTATATGCTTATTTACCAGGCGGGAGCCCTGGGCTCAATTATCTCCGAGCTCAGGGTTCTCTCCCGGGACAGCATGCCAAACCTGCTATTATTATCAAGCAATATCTAAGTGTGAACTCTTGAATATATGTTATGCCATTTAATGTACTCTTTTAAATCTGGAAGCATTAACAACTTATATCGGAATATATATAGTTATCATTCAATATGGAAAATAATTATCGAGATTGGATTTTTGCCATATCATCCAGCCCTAGCACAGAAAGCAACTTGCGTCTATGTGCTGCAAAAATATTAAAAACGTTCA
Organism: Danio choprae; assembly: GCA_903798125.1. NCBI lineage: Eukaryota > Metazoa > Chordata > Actinopteri > Cypriniformes > Danionidae > Danio > Danio choprae. The sequence continues at coordinate 4,962,309 of CAIGQW010055747.1, read as the reverse complement.
GAACATAACGCAATGTCTGCATAAGTCATTTTTGGAGGAGACAATGTGACTGTGTTTGCACTGGGTCAGTCCTGCTTGTCACCAAGGTAACGTTAGGTGATACACAGACACACACACGAATGAACGTTATGAAAACTAGTTTGTTGTACAGTCGGCGGTTCACTTCGGTTATTTGGTACTATTACTTTCATATCAGAAGTGAACCGGACCAGAGTTCACACGAACCATACCCCAGACCACCTCTTTCAGGCGGACTCGGGTACGGTTTTGTGGGTGCACACCCGAGTTCAGAAGACATCGTTCACACTAGCTAAACGTACTGAACTCTGACGTCAAACGAATCCCGGTGAGGCCCAAAAGTGCTAATGTGAAGGAACCCTTAGAATCAGTTTTGCTTAATGTGGATCTAATGCTCAAAATAATGGTGAGACAAACGTTACAATCGCGCCATTGACAATAATGTAAGCTATAAAAAAATGTGCATCACAAAAGTATAAATAGATAAAACACTGTGTTAAAGCTTTCAAAAGATGGGTTTAGTATGATCTTCAATGTCAGAGTCATTACAAGAAGGCTCTTATGTTTAACAAAACTATAATACTTTAAAAATACAGTAAGAAACAGTGATATAGTGAAATGTTATTAAAACAAAAATGTTTCATTTTAAAGGATCCATGAAATTTAAATAAAATGTAATAAAATGGTGTTTGTATCATTATTGTTAGTTTTTAGAATATCTATAAGCTAGTGTGCTCCAAAACAGTGACATAATTCACGTTTAGAAGATATAAAACTGATATGAACATGTAAAGCTTGTAGTTTGTCACTTCCGCCTAAACGTCACCTCATACTTGAGTTTCTCATCCAATCGTGACCAATCAAATGCTCTCTAATATCTGACATGCCCCGCCCCCTTCAAGACACTTCATATTTTATGCGATTGAGCTTAATTAACTGGCAGAACGGTGATGAAGCAAAACGCTATTGAATGTTTTTTGTTTTTTTTAAAGGGGAGGATCTACACTGTCCCACCCTCTCTTTAGGTTTTGGTTGAGATTATGTCAAACATCGAATAAAAATGCACATTTCAAAGCGCTTCACAGGACCTTTAATATATTTTACTGTGATGGAAAAGCTCAGTTCAGTATTCAGTCCCAGATGATCTTCCAACATTTTTTTTATGATTAATATTATTATCAACATTTTGTATTTGATTCAATGAGTATGAAGTTTAAAAAAACAGTAGTTTTTCTTTTTTTGACAAATATTTCAAACATTAAAAGTTGTGATTTCTTCAAACCACTATTTTTGTTATATGTTGATAAAGATTTAATAAGATTACACCATATTTGGTTGTAATGCTAAAATATACTAAAATAATGTTGACTAGCTTTTCAAATGATGTTGTATGTTGCTAAATATTGTAAAGTCTTTCGTACACAAATTAGGAGTCTTTAAACTTCAAAGTGGGGCCTGCTCATCCAGGGGGCGTGTGTGGGCCTAGTGAGGGCTTTCTGGGGGCTAGGTGAAGGCCGCCCATGCAGGGCCAACACTATTGGGCCAACATTTAGCCATTAATCAAACAATATTGAATATTCTAAATGAGTCTTTAATGCCCAGTTGAATCGAATACTTTAAATAAACCTTTAATGCCCAGAAAAGCAGTTGAATCAAATATTGGACCTAGTGAGGGCTTTCTGGGGGCTAGGTGAGGGCCGCCCATGCAGGGCCAACACTGTTGGGCCAACATTTAGCCATTAATGAAACTCACAATGGCCTGCTCAGGGCCCAAATGGGCTAGTGCATAGAAGGCCTTCATGGGATTTATGTGGGCTATACTCACTCAGAATCCACAGCTGTGGGCCATAACTGGGCCTGCTTAGATTTGGTGTGGGCTTGCCATAGACCACAGTGCCAGCAAAAAGCCAGCATGGGCCCTGCACAAGTATGTGTCTATAAATAAACACTAAATTATATAATCAATTCATAAAAGCAGTGAAAGGGCGACGCGGTGGCGCAGTGTGTAGCGATGTCGCCTCACAGCAAGAATGTCACTGGTTCAAGCGTCGGCTGAGTCAGTTGGCATTTTTGTGTGGAGTTTGCATGTTCTCCCTGTGTTCGGTTTTCCACACAAGTCCAAAGATATGCACTATAGGTGAATTGGGTAAGCTAAACTGTCTGTAGTGTATGTGTGTGAATGCGAGGTATGTATGAGTGTTTCCCAGTGATGGGTTGCAGCTGGAAGGGCATCCGCTGCGTAAAACATGCTAGATAAGATGGCGGTTCATTCCGCTGTGGTGACCCCTGATGAATAAAAGGACTAAGCGGAAGGAAAATGAATGAATGAATGAATCCTCTACACATTTTTTGTTATTACACCTGTTATTACAAGTAATCTCACAATATCGCCTTAATACTGTGTACCGTGATAAAAGCTTCAGTGATTAATCGCGACAACAAAATCATCTATAAGCCTATACCACATTAAACTACTAACAAGAGTGTGTTATTGTGTTGTACAAATCTTCACTTGCTAACCTGTCCCTTCTTCCTTCTCCGCAGTATCATCATGCATAACCACCTACAAGAAAACCCCACCCCCTGTCCCGCCCAGGTCGACGCCCACCAGACCCTACATCTCTATAACAGCCCAGAGCAGCACAGAATCAGCACAGGACGCCTACAATGAGCTGACCGGTGCTGGGCCTGCTAACCGGGCCTTGGCAGCCGTCCAGTCTGGCCTCAGCAACTCCACAGAGAGCATCGATAGCATGAAGGCCCTGACGGCAGCCATCGAGGCAGCGAACGCTCAAGTCCACGGCCCGGCCAGCCAGCACGTGACCAACAGCACCATCACCATCACCACAGCCACCGCCACCTCTAGCGTAACACACATCTCAGAGGACGCTAAGAGAGACGCCCTCAGGAAGAGCTTGTCCATTGGGATCCAGGTTGGCCACGTGCATTCACATCTGCATTGCCTGTTGGGTAACAGTAGGGCTGGGCCATACACAAAAAATGACTGCTTGTTTAAACTACTTATTTAAAATGAGTTACGATAATGAGCACAATAAAATGAGCGGACAACTTAATTGTTTTATGTTCAACCCACTGCAATTTGTAAAAATGATTAAGTTAACTTAATCGATTTGTGTTGGGTCAACATGAAGGTATGTAAAAAATGCTGGGTTACACACAATTCCTACATGTTGTCCCAGCACAAATCGATTAAGTTAACATAATCATGTTGACAAAAAGTGGATTGAACATAAAACAATTAAGTTGTTCACAAAAAACCTCAAGAATTGTGTTGTTTCAGCTCATTTTAAATAACTAGTATGAACAAGCAGCAAAAATAATTGTTTTGAGTGTATGGCAAAGACCTCATATCACGTTTTTACCAGGAAAATCACGATTTTATCACGGTTCTTCGTGATGTTGAATTCATTATTTCACAAGTTGTCTGAGCAGTACAGCCAAACACTGTAAACATGCTGGGTTCCACACAATTAATTTGTGTTGGGACCACATAAAGGAATTATGTTAACTTATTATTTAGTAGAAATATAAATGGATTAAACATAAAACGATTGAGTTGTCGGAAAAAAAAACTCAAGTGTGTTGTTTCAGCTCGTTTTAAATAAGTAGTTCAAACAAACAGCAATTGTAATTTTTTGAGTGTATTCATTCATTCATTCATTTTCATTTCGGCTTAGTCCCTTTATTAATCTGGGGTCGCCACAGCGGAATGAACCGCCAACTTATCCAGCATATGTTTTATGCAGCGGATGCCCTTCCAGCTGCAACCCATCTCTGGGAAACATCCATACACACCCATTCACACTCATACACTATGGACAATTTAGCTTACCCAATTCACCTAAACCGCATGTCTTTGGACTTGTGGGGGAAACCGGAGCACCCGGAGGAAACCCACGCCAACACAGGGAGAACATGCAAACTCCACACAGAAACGCCAACTGACCCAGCCGAGGCTCGAACCAGCGATCAGCGACCTTCTTGCTGTGAGGCGAACGTGCTACCCACTGCGCCACTGTGAGGCCCCTTTTTTGAGTGTAATTTCCTTATATTAAAAAGAAATTAAATATACAACTAAATTAAATAAAACTAAATATAAAATTCAAAACGAATGGTAGACACTTGGACACTTATGAGTGTTCTCTGTGATGCTGAATTTAATATTTCGCAAGTTGTCTGAGCAGTACAGCCAAACTACACTGTAAACATGCTGGGTTCCACACAATTAATTTGTGTTGGGACAACATAAAGGAATTATGTTAACTTATTATTTTGTAGAAATGTAAATAGATTGAACATAAAACGACTTTTTTTGAGTTGTCGAAAAAAAAATTCTGTTGTTTCAGCTCATTTTTTTGCATAATTGCCTTATTTTAAAAACAAATTACATATAAAACTAAATATAAAATTGAAAAAAAAAAACGAATGGTAGACACTTGGACACTTAACACAGTTCTTTGTGATGTTGGATTTAATATTTCGCAGTACCGCCAAACTACACTATAAAAAGTTAGTTAATATCTTTTCAGTTGCTTTCTTAACTAACACTGCATTGTAGCAGTAAGAAGCTACGATACTGAATATTGAGCTGAAGCTTGACTACAAAATTAAATCGCAAATCAAATCAAAATCGCAATACGTTAAAAATAAATAAATAAAATCGCAATTAGATATTTTCCCCAAATCACACAGCCCTAGCTGAAACAACATAATTCTTGGTTTTTGGGGGGACAACTTAATTGTTTTATGTTCAATCCACTTAAATTTCTACAAACTTTACTTAATACCTTCATGTTGCCCCAACACGATTGTGTGGAACCCAGCATTTTTTTACAGTATATTAAAAAAAGTAAATGGGCCAAACACTTGGGGCAAAGTGGGTGATGATAAAAATCCTTAATATTCTGTAACATTTTTTTAATGACAAAGAGAAAAAAAGAGCAAAGCTTCACATTACAAAAATAGATACATAAATCTTATATAAATAAAATCAAACAGTTCTCCATTTTTCAGCTACATGTTTTTTGTTTTACATTTTTAGTAAAATACTATAGTGTTATTTACCATATTATAGTAAAGAATATATATATATGGGCGACGTGGTGGCGCAGTGGGTAGCACAATCGCCTCACAGCAAGAAGGCCGCTGGTTCGAGCCTCAGCTGGGTCAGTTGCCATTTCTGTGTGGAGTTTTCATGTTCTCCCCGTGATCGCGTGGGTTTCCTCCGGGTGCTCCGGTTTCCCCCACAAGTCCAAAGACATGCGTGTGCATGGATGTTTCCCAGTGATGGGTTGCGGCTGGAAGGGCATCCGCTGCGTAAAACATATGCTGGATAAGTTGGCGGTTCATTCCGCTGTGGCGACCCCAGATTAATAAAGGGACTAAGCCGAAATGAAAATGAATGCTTTTTACAACTGTTAATGAATGCTACAGCATACTGTAGTATTAACTATAGTGAACTGATAAACTGTAGTAAATACTGTAATAATTACACACACACTCGTTTGTTTTTGTGAATTGCGGGGACATTACATAGGTTTCCATTGTATTTATACTGTACAAACTGTATTTTGGATTGCCCAAACCCCACTCTACTCCAAAACCCAACCCTCACAGGAAACTGTGTACAGTTTTACTTTCTGAAAAAAACTTATTCTTTGTGATTTATAAGCTTTATGAGAAATGAGGACATCAGCAATGTCCCCATATTTCACCACCTTCTTGTAATGCCTGTGTTGCACCTGTGCCATTATACAGTTTAGTGTCCTGATATGTCACAAAAACACGTGCACACGCACGCATGCACACACCCACGCACACGCATACACACACAACTCAAATTCACTGATCAAACTAAAGCCAATAAATATTTATTCCATATTCAATGTGTGTGTCTGCCTTTAGGTGGACGGTCCTGAGGAACCCAACCAATCAGAAGTGCACTGTAAGTTTCAGTCAGTCGGGATTCAAGTAGAGGAGGAGAGATGGTAAGTTTATCTACACCCACCCACCTCTCTCTCTCTCTCTCTCTCTCTCTCTCACACACACACACACACACACTAGAAACATATCCCATAACACTCCTATCATGTGCTCATATGAATAACACAAAGTAAATGAAAACATGATACAGATGTGAGTACAGTGAGTATGAATGTTTCTGAAGAATGGAAGCTGTAATAGGAGAGAGAGAAGAAAGTGAAAGAGAGAGAGAGAGAGAGTTGTCATTTCAAGCACATGCTCCTGTGACAAAGACACTCCCATTCTCTCTGTCTCTATTTCACACACACAGCTGTCCCTATCATGGTGGTTTGGACACTGGGGCCTCCTGAAAGGGTGAAGGAGTGGGAGGCAGCGAGACAGCTGCTCTGTGTGTGTGTATGCGGGTGTTTGTACGTGCCTGTGTGCGTCTGTGTGTGTGTGCGACGCATGGCCATCTGTTGCTGTGCCCATTATGAATCAGGCAGGCTGCTGGGTCACAGACATGGTCAAGTATCGACCCCCTGTCTCACTTCTCTCTTGCTTTCTCTGGCTCGCGCACCCTCATATGTCACTGTTTTAGCACCCTGTGTGAGAGGGAGGGAAATAACGCCAGGAGGAGGTAGAGCGAAAGAGAGAGAGATGTTCGCTGTCTGTGGGCTTTCCCTTATAGTTCAGTCATAGGTTTAGCCGAAGCGTCGTAAAAATCACCATCTTGTAATGCTGTCTGGGAGCACAGATCAAATGCCAGAACAAATGTTTTGCGTTCACACTTGCATACTGTGGGTAAACAGTTGTTTTACAAAAGGTCAGTTATGTTTTAAGTCAGTGGATCTGTCCAGTCCAGTGGAGTGTAAATAGAGGCTTCAGATGAAATTGCTTTCTAAGTAGACAGCACTAAAGTTTTGACAAGTAGCCATTATTAAAGGTAGCCATTATCAATAACATACCTTGAGCCTCAAACAGCATTGTTTCTTTATTCTCATGTAAATCCCATGAGAATCCAGGCCAATCTGAACAAAACACATACTGCTAATATGCAGTCCTAGTGAGATTACAACAATATTTTCCCCCTTATTTTTAAGTTTATCTAAGCTTGCATTATACTTGCTTTGTATGTGGTGGGACTCTTATTTTGAAATGAGACCGACATTATAGAGCTCTCAGGTAATGTCAACCTGGCATGGAGCATCTCATATGATCACAGCTCACCATCAGAATGCGAAATTCAGGCAAGATGGGGCAAAACACACGTAAACTGCTTAATATGTGTTTCATGCACATTTATGCATCATGTCATATCACTCAGCTCTTCAGTTAAAAAGATTGTCATTTAACAAAGAATATACTTAATTTTTACAAATATTTCTGACAACTGAATAGTGTTGTCCAGCTAACATTTAAGCGATGTTGTCCCGCTATCATTTAAGCACCATTTAACACCACTGATTGGCCACTGTGTTCACGTGCTCAACGGAAATTACTGTGATTAGCCGTGATAGTGAAGTGCGATGAACTGATGACCGCTATTTACCAACACAGCACTTTAAAGCCGCGAAGTCTATGAGCTGACATACGAGCGATCCACTGATGAATCAACTGATCTTCGTGGCTATAAAACCCTCCATGGACCCTGTATCTGTACTCGGTAAATAGTGGTGAAGTGCGGTGAACTGATGACCTTCACAGCCAGTCACAGTCATTAAATAAACAGCGCTTAAATGTTAGGTGGACATTTAATGGATGTTTTTAAAATTTTTGTAGCGATTGGTACCAAAATTCAAGTATCGTGACAACACTACAACTGAAGAATGATTATTTTGCACATGTGTATTTCAGAGTACATCACATTGTGTATGTGAGCAATCAGGCACTGACATGAACTGCTGGAGCATCAGAGCAGGGCTCAATAATATTCATGACCATTCCAAATATTCTAACAAATAACCATATCATATTAGGGCCAATTTCTAGCATTGGAAATGGACCTGTAGAACTGTTTCTGAAGGATCTTTGCATTTAGCCAAGCCACATATCTTCTATTTAGATTTAGAGAACATATTGCTACATAATATGCTACACATTAGCATATTGCATCACTTCATTCTATGGCACCTTTAGTATGTTTTCTCAATATTGTGTAGGCATCTGTATGGCATGCACTGTGATCCCAATCCAGAGAGGCAGCATACTAATCATTTTGAGACGTAGACATCTGCAGTTATGTCATTATTATTTTATATGTAAGCAAACATTGATGATATGTCATTGAATAATTAGAGAATAATCCATCCACAGACCAATTATTCAGCTTATACTACGGTTACCACATCTATAGACATTGTTCAGATAATATATTTCAAGGCATTTGTCAGGTTATGTCCTCATACCACTGCTGTGTGAGGGATAAGTTTTTACTATCTCATCCAATAAGATAAGCAATGTGATCATTTCTGAGATATAGACTTCTACAGTATATTGAGATATTATTATTACATGCTCTGACGCCTAGAAGTGCTTTCTAGGTAATTGGCATATTAAGTTTCCAGATGTCCATTATTGAGTAGTGCGACACAGCCATTAAAATGTGGCAGTTTCTGATTGTCTTTGATTAGCCAAAGTGCTGCCCAAGAATACAGATCAAATGCCAGTCCAACTATCTTACACTCACTCTAATATACTGTGTATAAACAGTTGTTTTACAGAAGGTCAGCTATGTTCTGAGTCAGCTGATCTATCAAACCAAGTGAACTGTGAATGGAGACATCAGAGACCATGGATAATATTAACATTGATGCCACATTCGACTATTCCAGACACATCAATATGTCTGCCATTTTGGAACCGGTCACCACTTACAGTAAAAACAGGTTTTCCAAGATGCTACATTATAAAGCAGATTTTGGCTATAAATACTGCCAAAATGTACATTTTTAGGCCTCACAGTGGCGCAGTGGGTAGCACGTTCGCCTCACAGCAAGAAGGTCGCTGATCGCTGGTTCGAGCCTCGGCTGGGTCAGTTGGCCTTTCTGTGTGGAGTTTGCATGTTCTCCCTGTGTTGGCGTGGGTTTCCTCCGGGTGCTCCGGTTTCCCCCACAAGTCCAAAGACATGCGGTATAGGTGAATTGGGTAAGCTAAATTGTCCGTATGGGTGTGAATGGGTGTGTATGGATGTTTCCCAGAGATGGGTTGCAGCTGGAAGGGCATCCGCTGCGTAAAACATATGCTGGATAAGTTGGCGGTTCATTCCGCTGTGGCGACCCCAGATTAATAAAGGGACTAAGCCGAAAAGAAAATGAATGAATGAATGAATGTACATTTTTAATGACATGGGGTAACCTTTCACAGGTGATAATGTTTTTGTATTATATTAACTCAATATTGGGGCAGCACGGTGGCTCAGTGGTTAGCACGGTCGCCTCACAGCAAGAAGGTCACTGGTTCAAATCCCAGCTGGGCCAGTTGGCATTTCTGTGCGGAGTTTGCATGTTCTCCCCGTGTTCGCGAGGGGTTTTCTCCGGATGCTTCGGTTTCCCCCACAGTCCAAAGACATGCACTATAGGTGAATTGGATGAACTAAATTGGCCTTTGTGTGTGTGTGTGTGTGTGAATGAAAGAGTGTATGGGTGTTTCCCAGTACTGGGTTGCGGCTGGAAGGGCATCCACTGCATAAAACATATGCTGGAATAGTTGGCGGTTCATACCGCTGTGGCGACCTCTGATAAATCAGAGACTAAGCGGAAGGAAAATGAATGAATGAATGAATGAATGAATGAATGAATGAATGAATGAATGAACTCAATATTACACATTTATTTTAAACTACGTTAACTTTAAATGTTGTATCAGCTAGCACCTTTGTCTTTTTTTATTAGTAGTTTAGCAAAATCATCTGCTGCATAAGCTAATGACACATTTAGAGCAAGTAATGACAAAACTCCAATAAGCATAAAATATAGTTAAAAATAGTTTTTACATGTTTAAATATAAATGTTTTGCATTTTAGAGAATTACATTGTACATTTTACAACATGGTAAAATTATAATGTTGGTTAACATTTTATTCAATACTCATTCATTCATTTTCCTTTGGCTTAGTCTCAGTTTCAGATGTTGCCACAGCGGAATGAACCGCCAACTATTCAAGCACATGTTTTACGCAGCAGATGCCCTTTCAACCGCAACCCATTACTGGGAAACACCCATATACTCTGGCATTCACACACACACTCATACACTACGGCCAAATTAGTTTATCCAATTCACTTATACTGCATGTCTTTGGACTGTGGGGGAAACCAGAGCAACCGAAGGGAAACCCATGCAAACATGGGGAGAACATGCAAACTCCACACAGAAATGCCAACTGGCCCAGCCGGGACTCAAACCAGCAACCTTCTTGCGGTGAGGCGACAGTGCAAACCACTGAGCCAACTTGCCACCCTTATTCAATACTGATTAGTATTAAAATAAGCATTTAAAGTTTACATATCTTTTAAAAAATTTATTTAAATGGCACCTATAATGAAAATCCTCTTTTGTAAGCTGTTTGGACAGAACTGTGTGTAGGTATAATGTGTCTACAGTCATATTGGGGTGATAGGAACACAATAAGTGTCTTTTTTTACATTTCCTAACGTTAAAATTGGATCCAAATCCCTCCCATTTTGAGGCCCACCGCAACTTGACGTAGGAGTGCGGTTTCCCTTCCCAACGAATTGATTGACAGCCGAGTATTAACATGTCTCCGTAGTATCACATACAATCATATCAACAAGACAGGACGTGTGCAAAGAAACCGTGATTAAAAGATCTGTTCAGCTCGCTGTGCTCATCAATCATCATCAAATGTGATCAAGAATGAGTTTTACAAGTTTAAAACGTTTTTAAAACAGTGCACGTTTGTAATAAAGACAGTAAAATTGCTACGTAATTCATCACCACAGCCACATAGCGTCACATACAATTATGAAAGAAGACTCCACAACAAATATCCGTTGTGAAAGTTCTTACTGTAGTAAGGGAGATCTGCTTCATTCTTGTCTGTCACTGAGCTGTTTGTCTAAGTGAAGGCTACGGCTGTAACAAGCACATGGGAACGGTGGGTGGGGAGAACCAGCTCATTAACATTAAAGGCACAGGCAACAAAAACAGCCACCATTGTAAAACAGCTCCCATTTCCCAGATTTAAAAAGGTATAATAAATAATCTGATGGGTATTTTGTGCTGAAACTTTACAGACACATTCTGGAGACACAAAGTATTTATATTAAATCTTGAAAAATGGTTAAAATTGGTGCCCTCTAATGTCATGTTGTTAGTTTAGCATTATGCTAATGTGTTGTTTGTTTAACAACCACATGCTTCTTGTCCTTGTATATATCGTTGTGTGTAAGATGCACGTAGTTGTTGCCCATTCTGATGGTTTTGTGAGTGTGTTTAAGATGCTGTTTTAGTAGGGGGCTGCCTATGCAGACAGTTGGATATCTAGGTTTTGGGACCAAAATATGTGTGTATACATGTATAGGAGGTCGTGGCCAGTAACTGCCAGCGTTGAGGAGTTGAGGGCAGTAGATTCCTAGACAGTGAGAAAGGGACACATAACGCACACACACCCGCACAGGTTGCAGGTATTTGGACTTTGCTGAAGCATGCCTTTGTAACTGAGAGGGAATACAGCTGTAAAACACCAGCACACACACATGGCTCTCCTAGCACAGGTCTGCTCTTGTTAACTGCTGAAGTCAGAGCCATTGAACAGTATGCAGAGACTCCTTTAGCGCGTCATACACTCTTTTCCTCCTCCTCGATGAGGTAGGAATGAAGGAAATTAAGGAATGAGTTGTCCTACCCTGTGGCAGTGTCCCAAACCACTTACTCTGGGCTTATTTTCTTCTGAGTGAACCACAACAGGTTAGACATGTGTGATAACATAGAGATTAAGGATGAACTTTTATGCTCCAACAGATGCACACACTAGACAGACAGACAGACAGACAGTATTGATAGCATTTGGTTAATATGCAATGCAAAGTTAGTTTCACACTCACACATTCACTTTCTGCACAGAATATCTCGTACATAATGGAATATCCAGATTTAACCTGAATGACTGAGTTTCCAGTCATGGTACACCAGTACATTGAGATCAGTGTGATTTTTAGAGGACGTAAAGGTCAAAGAAACATCAACAATGTTCAAATACTTGAAATGGTTTTAGCATATTGTTTGTAATTTATATTTCTTTTCTATTTCTATTCTTTCTATTAGTGTCCAGATATTCTGGGATGTGAAAGGAATCTTCTGTAAAAAAAAAAAAAAAAGAAACAGAAAAGAAAAGAAAAAAAGTCTTCCAGTTACATTTAACTGTGAACATGAGAACCACACACGCACGCACACACTCAAATACTTTCTTCTGATATGATTTACAGAAGGGAATGATTACTACCATGTGAGCGGAAAAAGAAATGAATACTCTCTTTTCTCTCTCTCTTACTCTCTTGCACTCTTTATTTGTCTCTCTTCCATTCTACAGGAAGTAGTTAGCAGATATGAAACAGGCCTCTCTGACACACACACACACACACACACACACACACACACACACACACACACACACACACACAC
>CAIGQW010055747.1:4911999-4922752 GCA_903798125.1 Danio choprae | reverse complement strand
TGTGTGTGTGTGTGTGTGTGTGTGTGTGTGTGTGTTTGTACGTGTTTTTGTGACATGTCAGGTTACAAATCTGTATAATGACATATGTATGACACAGGTATTACAAAAAGGAGGTGAAATATGAGGACATTGCTGACGTCCTCATTTCTCAAAAAGCTTATAAATCACACAGAATTAGTTTATTCAGAGAGTCTCCTGTGATGGTTGGGTTTAGGGGTAGGGTGGGGTTAGGCCAATACAATATACGGTTTGGACAGTATAAAATGAATGGAAACCTATGTAATGTACCCACTTTTCACAAAAACAAACGTGTCTGTGTGTGTGTGTGTGTGTGTGTGTGTGTGTGTGTGTGTGTGTGTGTCTGTGCATGTGTGTGTGTGTGTGTGTGTGTGTTTTATAAACCCTGCCTGACACCTGCTTCCTAATATCACACATGACATAGGTATACCAAAATAGACTGATGCTGGACAGAGTTCAGGATCTCTCCCTCCATTTCTCTCTCTCTCAAACAAACACAACAAACTCATAATGACATTTTTATTCATACATATTACAAATATTTACTTTTATTAGGCTGCTGTTTTAGGGGCGGTGCGGTGGCGCAGTGGGTAGCGCTGTCGCCTCACAGCAAGGTGGTATAGGTGAATTGGGTAAGCTAAATTGTCCGTAGTGTATGTGTGTGAATGAAAGTGTATGGGTGTTTCCCAGTGATGGGTTGCAGCTGAAAGAGCATGCGCTGCGTAAAACATATGCTGGATAAGTTGGCGGTTCATTCCACTGTGGCGACCCCTGATGAATAAAAGGACTAAGCCGAAAAAGAAAATGAATTTATGAATGAATGAATGAATGAATGAGGCTGCTATTTTACATTATCATTACATTATTTGGCTGCTTTAACTATATCACCATCGCTATAACAGCCTAGGCCTATTATAAAATATTACATTATTGATATTCTTTTATTTGATCAATATGTATCAATGATGTATGATCGTAATCAGCTCATAAAATGGATGCTGACTCGCAACAGTCATTGAACTATGAGTAAGCACAATATAACGATCTCCCTCATATCCGTTAACACTGTCAAACAAACAACTGACGAGAGAGAGAGAGAGAGAGAGAGAGAGAGAGAGAGAGAGAGAGAGAGAGAGAGGCGCGTGCATGTACTCACAGAGGCGGCGGATCCAGCAGTCACACATACCCTGTAATTTTCGGTAAACAGTAACCGGCGAGAGAATGAGAGACAAAAGCGACTGAATGAATCGGCGGGATCTGCTGATATACTCCAGCTTGGCTGTGAATGGAGCTATAATGGATCTGAGTAAGTTGCCGTTCGCGCTCGTTTGCTCGGGTGTTGCTATTGAGTCACGGGCGGGTACGGGACCGGCCCACACCGTCACATCCGTTAAACACACCGATTCCCGTACCGGCCAAAGCACGAGACTGCGGGACTTCCCATCACACTGAACTGAGTAACCCCGTATAAACCAGAAGAAAATGATACTTAAATATAACTGAAGGGATAGAAAAAATACAACTATAGGTGGATAATGAAATGAACCAAGTCGAATATATAAATTAACTAAACGCATTAATTAGATAATGCGTATTATTAGATTTTTTTTGTATTTTAGCTAATTATTGTGCAGTGAGACAACAAATAACCGTTAATGTCATGTTTAACCTAGCAGTAGTTCACCTGATCCATTGGTTGCGTCAAATAAACACTTGGGTCAAAACTACTCGGGTTCTGTGTCCCACAATCAGAGTTAATGTTGTCAACCCTGCATTTTTAGTGTAAAATTGCGTATGCTGTAATTTTATATGTTATAATAATAATAATAATAATAATAATAATAATAATAATAATAATAATACAAATTATAGGCCTATGTGTCCTAACAAAAATAATAGTGAATGCAACCATAGAAACAACAATGATAATAACAACAACAACAGCGATAATAGTATTAATCAGTTAATTATTCAAATTTGGGGCCAAAGTTCATGAGGTTATTTATTATCATCATTCAGGAATGAATGAATGAATCAATGAATGAATGAATGAGCACACAGTTTGATGGCAATAGAGTAGCCAAACTTAGTTAAAGTGCAAATTAATGTAAAAAGGGAAGTGTACATTGTAAAAAAAAATGGTACTGTAGAGTGATATATTATTATTATTATTATTATTATTATTATTATTATTATTATTAATAATAGCAGTGGGTAGCACGTTCGCCTCACAGCAAGAAGGTCGCTGATCGCTGGTTCGAGCCTCGGCTGGGTCAGTTGGCGTTTCTGTGTGGAGTTTGCATGTTCTCCCTGTGTTGGCGTGGGTTTCCTCCGGGTGCTCCGGTTTCCCCCACAAGTCCAAAGACATGCGGTACAGGTGAATTGGGTAGGCTAAATTGTCCGTAGTGTATGAGTGTGAATGGGTGTGTATGGATGTTTCCCAGAGATGGGTTGCAGCTGGAAGGGCATCCGCTGCGTAAAACATATGCTGGATAAGTTGGCGGTTCATTCCGCTGTGGCGACCCCAGATTAATAAAGGGACTAAGCCGAAATGAAAATGAATGAATGAATGAATGAATGAATGAATGAATGAATGAATAATAGATATAAGAAGTCTCAGCTAATACACAGTAATAAAAGCCTGCTTAATATTCATTCATTTTCTTTTCGGTTTAGTCCCTTTATTAATCTGGGGTCGCCACAGCGGAATGAACCGCCAACTTATCCAGCATAGGTTCCACGCAGCGGATGCCCTTTCATCTGCAACCCATCACTGGGAAACACCCATACACTCTCATTCTCACACACACACACACACACACACACACACACACACACACACACACACTAAGGCCAATTTTGCTTACCCAGTTCACCTATAGCGCATGTTTTTGGACTTGTGGGGGAAACCAGAGCACCCGGAGGAAACCCACGCCAACACGGGAAGAGCATGCAAACTCCAAACAGAAGTGACAACTGACCCAGCCGAGGCCCACTACGCCACCATGCCGTCCATGCCTGCTTAAGATATATTTTAAATATAAGTATATATAAAAAATGACAGCCTAATATTGATATAATATATACAGTGCTCAGCATATGAGTACACCCCTCACAAATCTCTCATTTAAATTCATATTTTCTAAAGGAAGCTTTACAATATTATATTTGTGCATATACATTAGATTAGTCAGTACTGAAGCCAAATCTGGAGCTAATCTAACAAAATAAGTTATGATAATTAGTACAGCCAAATTTATATGTAAGAGAAAAATATTAAATACAGAACTTAAAAAGAGCAAAATTCAAGAGATACAAAAAATGTTTTGTTGAAATTTTGTAGTTTGTAATTTTTTATGTTTTATAAGTCAACCACAAATGTATATTATATATTCTATATTATATTTATATTACATGAGTCAATAATACATAAATGCTACTAAGTTAAAAAACAGTTAAAAATAATTAAAACAAACAGTTTAATGAATAAAAATTATAATAAATAAATTTAAAGGCAATGTTTAAAATAAATCTTTCAACATGATTACAACTGCATATTCCATAATTCTTTATATAAACATGTTGCCTAAATAATTATAGCGGCAATATATACACAATTTCACTCCTTTAACATCTCTAGTGTTATATAACAGGTGTAAATGTGCAATAATCATGTGTACGCGCTTCTGCTCTGAAACTCAGTCCAAGCATGTCCTTCAGTCAAGCATCAAGTATTTTCATGGAGCATTAAACATCAGACATTGGGATTTGCTCAATCTCGCCCTCGTGTGGTATAAAATCAACAACGCACTCTCTCATCTGTTTCATCTCTCCTCTGTCTCTGCGTTTTTTCATAAATATAGTCTTTGTAACCAGCAATTCCATGCTATTTGGAGGAACATGCAACCTATTATATACCCCTAGAATATAATTTAGTCTCTTGTGTACGACTTTCATAATAACATAACGCTGACATCATTTGGTTTATAGATAAACACGATTGGACTCAAATTTAGGATTGGATTGGTCAGATTTAGACTATCCAGTCATAAAAATGAATTAATAAATGTCTTAATGAGGTGGTTTTGAACTTATTTCACTACATTTGGAAGACTATAAAAGCACACACACACACACACACACACACACACACACACACACACACACACACACACACACACACACACGCAGGCACGCATGCCCGCATGCCCGCACACACAATTAGGAATATCTATAAACACATTATTTTCGAACTGTATGAGCTGTAGAATAACCCATAAATACAATGACCAGACAAATACAGATAAAAAATACTAACAATAATTACAATTAAACTTTATTTCGGTTTAAATCAATCAATTAATCAAATCAATCAATCATGATTTGAAAGCTATTTTCCTAACGAGAACCAAATAAATACCTCCCATGAGATCAATATGTAGGGGTAGGCTATACACTAATACCTAATTCAAACACATGGTTTCTTAAGTAAAGGATACACGCTATAAAAACAAATCTTGCTTACTTTTTCGTTGAATAAAATTAACTTTTCTAGTAATCCCAACTTACATCAGTCAAACTGACTAAAAATATTACGTTTAAAACGTTTAGCTGAAACCCGATTAACTGATTTAAATTAATTCAGCTTAAAAACACTTGACATGACTTTTTGCCATTTACAATTTTACATTAGTTAATTAATTATTAATTAATTCTGAATAATTATAAGTAATTACTATGGTAAATAATTAGTGATTCAACAATGACAAATCAATGCAATAGTGCCGTGTTCATGTGTTTGCTACTAATAAAAACAAGTCCTACATTGCTAAATCTGTTTTATTTTATTAATTATATAGAGAATAATCTTATTTTGTCCAATAAAAATTACAAAACAGTTACAAAGTTAAAAAAGAAATGTAAATTTGGAGTAAATGGTGTTATTTTGAACTATTATTCATCAAATTCATTCATAAACAGCACTGTTTCCCAACTAAAACAGTATTGGCTGCTGAAAATGTAGCTTTGCCACAAAAAGAAACTTACATATAAAATAAAATTAAATTATATATAAATAGTAATAAGTTATAGTAAGAAAAGAACAATTGTAATAAGTTTCTTGTGCTTGCCAAGGTATATAAAGCGCAACAAATGTGTCTATGAAGGCACTGTTTAGCATCAGTCATGAATGGTGGAATCTGTTTTGAAGAGGCGTCTTCCTAATCATTAAAGTACTCACTAGGAGCTGGAGATTCCTTGTAAGCTGAAGGCATGAATGCATTATATCCCATTACCCTCGAGAAAGAAGCAGACAGAATAAGAGAGAGATGGACAGAAAAGCAGATGATGCACACAAAAAGAGAAACGCTCAGACAGACGGCCGGTTCTAATCCTTTAATGCTGTGGAAATGACATTTAGATCAAAGCTGCTAAAAGGACAAATGTGATATGCATTTGTGCACATCTGTGAGTGTGTGTGTGTGTGTGTGTGCGTGTGTGTGCGTGCGTGCCTGCGTGCGTGCGTGCGTGTGTGTGTAACTTGGAATATGGGACAGCTGATTATTAAAATTCTGATTATTGTTTGATTTAATATAACAGTTACTGTAGTTCAAATTCTAAGATTGAACAGGTCAGGCCACTTTAAATGATTTCTAATATATTTGCTGCATTCTAAATAGTAGCCTAGGGTTGTTCCAAATACATAAAATAGCAAAGAAAATGTATATTTACATCTACTATTATATATTCATTCATTTTCCTTCAGCTTAGTCCCTTTATTCATCAGGGGTCCAGCATATGTTTTACACAGTGGATGCCCTTCCAGCTGCAACCCAGTACTGTGAAACATCCATACACTCTCACATTCAGTACGGCCAATTTAGTTTATTCAATTGACCTATACAGCATGTCTTTGGACTGTGGGGGAAACCGGAGCACGCAGAGGAAACCCACGCCAACATGGGGAGAACATGCAAACGTCCACACAGAAATGCCAACTGGCTTAGCTAGGAGTCGAACCAGTGACCTTCTTACTGTGAGGCGACAGTGCTAACCACTGAGCCACCGTGCCACCCAACTGATATTCAAGGTTTTCTTTTTTATGCTATTAGCTCCCTATGATCAATTTCTTCAGCAACAGTAAGTCAATAATGTGTGTATGTGTTTTTGTGTAGTCCCCGAGCCTGAGGAAAAAGCGTCAGGTGTGCTTGTGTTTTATTTTGTGTACATCAATATAACGCATTGTTTGTTTCTATTTTGCCTTCAGGCCTTGTGTTCCTCCAGTGAACACCTTTCACACTGACAGCGATTTCAGTGTCGCTGGAGGACGACAAGCTACTGTGCTTTGTGTTTCTTGTCATCGTTCCAGTCCTACTATACAGTTTGGAACTGAACCATGAGGTGTGGGTCATGTGATCAAATCCCATTATGATTCATTTGCATAATGTAGCATAACAGAAGTTGCTTAGCGTTTCGTCACCAGGGCTGTCATGCTGCCTCAAATCACCAACTCTCAATGAGAATGAAGGAATTCTTGCACTCTCTCTTCACTCCCCACATGAAAAATGCTATAGTAATTTATAGTAAATACTGTTTTTAGTAAATAATGTTTTTTTTATAGTATAGTATTATAATATTTACAACGCTTTGTTACTGAATGCTACAGCATACTTTAGTATTAACTATAGTGAACCAATAAACTGTAATAAGTACTATTGTTAGGACTCTTTAAGTGAGTCTCAATCAGCTCCCTAGCTCCTGAGGTCATACATATATTTGGGCACTGGTAGGTGCACTGATGAGCTTGGTTCGCTACACATTGGGACACTGACTGTGACATGAGAACGTCCTCATTGTACAGTTTATCATCAAAACTGTTTATCATCAAAACTGGAATTTTACAAATAAGAGCAGAACTAATCATTTTCATATATTAATCTTACTAAGTTTTTAAAAGTGCATTATAGCTAAATAATTTGATTGTTTCGTATACCAGCACATTTCAACCATTAAACAATAATAAAAAAAACGATTGCAAAATTTTTCCTAACCTGTCTAGCAATGCTTGTTCATGTTAACAATAAATAACTAACATAAAAAAGTGTCTCGTTCATATGTCGTTATGTTTGATGATTGGGGTTGCGAGATTCATATTTTGCACTTCCAAACTTCCATTAAGGGCGTATTCATAGTGCCTATCGATGAGCCCTGATTTTCAGGGTGCATCGTGGGACTTTTCAGGGCATCAACGTTCAGGTGTACTGGAGGAATTTTGCGATTAAGACAGATTGAGACTACTGGATGAACTAAATTGGCCATAGTGTGTGTGTGAATGCGAGAGTGTATGGGTGTTTCCCAGTGCTGGGTTGCGGCTGGAAGGGCGTCCACTGCGTAAAACATATGCCGGAATAGCTGGCGGTTCATGTGTTCGGTTCGCTGTGGTGACCTCTGATAAATAAGGAACTAAGCCGAAGGAAAAGGAATGAATGAATGAATGACTGAATAAACTGCAAATAGACAAACCAAGGCTGCAGCACACTTTACTGCCTGATTCCTGAGGAGTTTTATTTAATTGATTAACAATCTTATTTACGTGAATAGTGCCGTGCAGAAGTAATGATGTTTTACCTAATCCTGACTGACTTCCTTTTAATCAGCGATTAAAGCTTGGTAAATAAGAGCTCTCAGCAAAACCACACACACGGGGCATATTTGATGGAGGGTTTTTATAGAGAAGTACCACAAATCCCAAAATCTCGTCTCTATCTATTATGTTCCTCTCCGTTTCCTCTCTCCATTCCAATTTGTCTCAACAGCTCTTTTTCTTTCTCTCCGGACTCCTTTCGTCCCACTTGTCTGCAAATGTTTTTAATTAGCCGACTGCGACCCTGATGACAGTGTGACGAGGAGAAAGAATGAGACTTTCTAATCGCTGTAATTAAACAACAGGCTGAACGAGGGAAGAGACCTTGACGCTCTATTCATACAGATGAAGTGACAGAGAGGAGAAAGAGAAAAAAAATGGAATAGTGTTGGGAGGGAAAAGGCGGAAGAGTGTAAATTTTTCAAGATAGTGGGAAGAATGTAAAGTTTGGAATATGGGAAATAATATAAAAGTTGATATTGGTTACAGTATATGCAACAGGTCTAGTTGGTTATGGCAACATTCATTTTCTTTCAACTTAGTCCCTTATTTATCAGGGGTTGCCACAGCGGAATGTACCACCAACTATTCCGGCATACGTTTTATGTAGCAGATGCCCTTCCAGCCGCAACCCAGTGCTGGGAAACACCCATACACTCTTCTCTTGCATTCACACATGCACTCATACACTACGGCCAATTTAGTTCATCCAATTCACCTTTACCGTATGTTTTTGGACTGTGGGGGAAACCAGAGCACCCGGAGAAAACCCACGCCAACACGGGGAGAACAAACTCCACACAGAAATGCCAACTGACCCAGCCGGGACTAAAACCAGCGACCTTCTTGCTGTGAGGGGACAGTGCTGAGCCAATTTTGGAAGAATATTTAAATATCTAGAACAGTGGTCTCAAACTCAATTCCTGGAGGGCCGCAGCTCTGCATAGTTTAGCTCCAACCACCTCCAACTCACACCAGCTTAATAGTCTCTAGTAGTCTTGAACACCTTGATTAGTTGGATCAGCTGTGTTTGATTAGGGTTGGAGCAAAACTGTGCAGAGCTGCGGCCCTCCAGGAATCGAGTTTGAGACCTATGATCTAGAATAAATGTCCAAAGTTCCAGGAAATGCTATTTTTATGTGCATCTAAAACAAAGCAAAACACATTTTTACATTTTAAAATGAATTGCAAGACAAAAAGTAAGTATTAGTTAAAAAATATAAACGTATAAATAATCCTAAGCAACCAGGACCCTGATAAACGATTATAAATCAAGTAAAATGATTAATATGCACCCTAAATACAGTTGTTGAGAGCGCATGTCCTTTTCATCATTATTTTCAATAAAAAAAAATGTTTGAACAGAATATATAATATCACTGGTTGATTTAATTAAATTCTTTTACCATTTTTATCAATTTATTCTAACCCTATACATACATACATAGATACATACATACATACATACATACATACATACATACATACATACATATAAGAAATTGTTGTTCCAAAATCTGGCTGACTATATGCCAGGATCATTGCTAAAATCATAAAATACCTAACTAACTAACTAACTAAATAAATAAATAAATAGATAAATTGCTTAATTAAATAGGAAAAAAAAATAATATGTTGCTTTCAATTTTATTTGTTTGCAAATTAAAAATGTAATTTAATTTTGGCTTGTTGCTAAAAACATTTCTTATTTCTAAAATAACAATGACTATAACTACTAAAATCTATTTAAATAAGTTTAACTGAAATAAAAACGAATAAACACCATATAAACAAAATGGTAAACAATAAAATAATATAATAATATACAAAAAATGTAAAATAAACAAACTAAATAAGATAATAACTTATTAACTTAACTCAAAACTGCAATAGTATCTCAATGAAAATAATGCTCATTTATCTCTCCTTTTATATATATATATATATATATATATATATATATATATATATATATAGTTAATACATAAACTGAAAACATCTTCCTCATAAAAAGGTGTCAGTATAAACTTCATTAAAAAAGGGTGGGATATAAATTGAGCGCTGTGTCATTGGCCATGATTACTTTCATAAAAAAAACTACAATAGTGCTTGTACCTGTGCTGCTCTGGATGGTTCTGACAGTTGTGGTTCGTGGAGGTGAAATGGCCTGACGTGTCGCTCTCTCCTCTTCCTCCTCCTGCGAGCAGCCTTTCTCGATTGCCCGCACGTAACTGTGGCTCCTCATGCGGAAACATCCGGAGCCTGGCAGATCCAGAGCATCTACAGCCTGAGACTCCATCTCGCTGAACACACTCTCACACACGGCCTCGATCTGCCCGTTCACCTCCACCTCACTCACCTGCAGAGGGAGACAACGCAACGCTGTCAAAGAACAGCTCTACACCATTCTGGCACAGGATAGTGGATTTACAGTCAAACCAAACTGTATTCAACTGTGGGTGTACTAGTGGTTGCAGGACAGTTTTTTTATGTAGCCTAAGTGAGGATACACTCAAAAGATGAGGTTTGCTATTTGTTCAAACTACTTATTTCAAATGAGCTGAAACAAACACAATTCTTGAGGTTTAACTTAATTGTTTTATACTCAATCCACTTAAATTTGTAACTAATAAGTAATTTTAATTTCTTCATGTTGTCCCAACACATATCAATTGTGTGGAACCCAGCATTTTTTTTTACAGTGTAGGAAAATGAAGTAAACTGTGACATATTATACTAAAACAAATATGGGGAGTGGGGAAATATTAGAAAATATGTTTGGGTTCAGAAACTGATTTCAAGCTGTCATTGAGGCCAAGGAGAACCAGTTATTTTTGGTTGATTGTAAACCATATTTTACATTTCTATGAAAGTTACCTAACTTTTACTATTTTCTAAACTATAGTGAATAACCTGAGTCAGTGTTGGGAATAGTTATTCACAAATTAACTAGAAGAAAAACATCACTTTTGCATATACAATTGCATATATTTCATATTTTGTTTTGAAAAATTAGCTAAAATATAAGGTTTATAAATTCAGAGAGACAATATATATATATATATATATATATATATATATATACATATATAT
>CAIGQW010055747.1:4898836-4911899 GCA_903798125.1 Danio choprae | reverse complement strand
GAATCTGATTGGCTGATAGCTGTGAGATATTAAAGCAATATCAGCACGTGAGACATTAAAGTAATATCAGCACTCCTACAGCCTCTTCACCCTTGTGTATTACTCCGTCCACATGAGTGGCAAGCAGAGGACTACTGCTTTTTTAGGTGAGAATGTAGTTGTTTAGATTGCAACTTTGCAGTTTATTTATAAAGATAGTGCCTATTTTTAATATTCATAATTTCGGAGATTCAGTGTGTTGGCGGCCATCAGGCTGTCATACTGAGCAGAGCAAAGACGGTTTACGTTCCGCCACAAGATGGCGACAGAGACCGCATAATAAGATGTGTTTGCTTTGCTCTGGCTTTTTCAGGGTTAATTATTGTGATCTCCCGTTTGCAACAGAGCAATACTGGGAAATCTCTGTAGACTGATGGCATTTCATGCCGTTCAGCCTTATAATCCTAAAATGTGAGCAAAATCATGTTCTGTCATCATTTTAGACATTATGCTAGAGAATCATTCAAATGCTAGTTCTAAAGTGACATTTGTGAAGTAGCAACGGTTTCTGCTGTTCTGACGGTCAGCTGCAGATGTGAATGAATGATGGAAGAAAGTAGTTCCTCGTTCAAAAGGTATTGTGAGACTTTGTGTTAGATTTTTTTTTTATATACACGATTAAGTCGTCGAACTCTTGTATAAACGCAATATCACACTCGTAGCAGTCCGATATGGCTGTATATCGTCACTGGTGAGACACTAAGGCACTCGGCCTGCAGCCTCGAGCCAACGCATGCCCCCGCCCCCCCCCCCCCCCCCCCCCCCCCAGTGCCGATATATAGCCATATCGCACTGCTACGAGTGTGATATTGCTCATATATGTGTGTATGATATGTGTATGTGTGTGTATGCTACTCTTACCCTTAACTCTTACAATTATAAATATAACAACAATTGCACATGCCTAAGAAACAATGATATTGTTTTTATTAAAAATTATTTTAAATGTGTGTGTATATATATATATATGTATGATATATGGTCATTAATTTGAAATGTTTTGTGCTTTTATACTTATGTTATTTTAAAATAAAAAATAAAAATTATCTATGTGTTGAGATTTATGTGGACTTGTAGTATTGAGTTAGGCGAATTAAATGACTTATTGAGTATAAGTTACATTTCAGACAACGTAATCAGAAAAGTTATTAAAATGCAATTGCAATAATGTATTTTGTAATTAGTAGTTAATTACTTTTTTGAAGTAACTTATCTAACACTGACTGTGACAGTCTACTGACGGTGTCTAAATAATGTTGGGTTTGACTCTATACTCCTAATTGAACAAGCTTAATGACGTTTACTAATATTACACAATGCACTATTAAAATCAATCTTGGATTGGATCGGTTTCAACACAGATTATGGTCAAATATGGACAAACCCAACCATTGGGTTAAAAATGTAATTTCCAGATTTAACTCCATGTAAGCCATTACATTTGTCCTTAGTTGACACAAAGCTGGGTTTAAACATCCTAGAGTGTCTCCAGATTGCTGTATTGAGAAGGCAGGAGACCTCCGAAGACATGTTAAATGCTTCTTTTAAAAACAACTGCAAAACACATACTTGCAAACTTGATTGTTTCAAAATTTCATACATTTTGAAGGATCTTTAACATGATATCTTTGCCCTGACTCAGCCCTGAAACATTATTTATTTTTGACAGTATTACTGCCAGCTACTGCTCAAAAAATAAAGGGAACACTTAAACCACACAATTTAACTCCAAGAAAATCACACTTCTGTGAAATCAATCTGCCCAGTTAGGAAGCAACACTGATCAATTTCACATGCTGTCGTGCAAATGGAATAGACAACAGGTGGAAATTATAGGCAATTAGCCAGACACCCTCAATAAAGAAGTGGTTCTGCAGGTGGTGACCACAGACCACTTCTCAGTTCCTATGCTTTCTGGCTGTTATTTTGATCACTTTTGAATGCTGGTGGTGTTTTCACTCTAGTGGTAGCTACAACCCAAACAAGTGGCTCAGGTAGTGCAGCTCATCCAGGATGGAACATCATTGCGAGCTGTGGCAATAAGGTTTGCTGTGTCTGTCAGCATAGTGTAATCTTGTAATGCCTGCAA
This sequence comes from Danio choprae, assembly GCA_903798125.1. Lineage (NCBI taxonomy): Eukaryota > Metazoa > Chordata > Actinopteri > Cypriniformes > Danionidae > Danio > Danio choprae. Next base: position 4,909,771 of record CAIGQW010055747.1, on the reverse strand, counting down.
GATGAAGGCATTGATGCTATGGACTGGTTCGCCTGTTCCCCAGACCTGAATCCAATTGAGCACATCTGGGACATCATGTCTTGCTCCATCCACCAACGCCACATTGCACCACAATGTTGGCGGATACTTTAGTCCAGGTCTGGGAGGAGATCCCTCAGGAGACCATACGCCACCTCATCAGGAGCATACCCAGGCATTGTAGGGAGGTCATAAAGGCACGTTGAGGCCATACACACTACTGAGCCTCATTTTGGCTTGTTTTAAGGACACTACATCAAAGTTGGATCAGCCTGTAGTGGGTTTTTCCAGTTGAATTTTGAGTGTGACTCCAAATCCAGACTGTCCATTGATAATTTTGGTGTGATTTTGTTGTCAGCACATTCAACTATGTAACAAAGTATTTAATAAGAATATTTCATTCATTCAGATCTAGGATGTGCTATTTTAGTGTTCCCTTTATTTTTTTGAGCAGTGTATATGGTCAGTATGAAAAATGGAAAAAGATCACCCATTACTGCATTAAGATGGACTGGGTTAACAATTTTAAACTTGTGAAAATTCTATGGTTTTATTATAATCATCTCAATATATGTATCTTGTTTTACAATGCGAAATTCTATTACGAATAACATATTCAGGGGCAAGTGAAAGTTGTGAAATTGTGACAAAATAAGACAAATCATACATGTTATTGTTTTTAGTACTGCCTTGAGTAATATATATTTACATAAAGATTAATTTAGATATTGTAATAAGGCAAAAAATAGGCACAATTATTAAAATAACCCCCTGCAAAAGTTTGTGAGCCCTTGGTTTTACTGTTGTGTGTTGTTACCTGATGAGACTGTATTTATATATATACATTTTTTTGCTTTGTGGTGGTTGTTCTCTTGTTTGTTCTCTTGTTTATTCTGAAAAATGAAAGTGCCTGCTGTTCTTCAGAAAAAAATCCACCATGTCCAGAAGACTCTCCAGTTTTCCAGCAACTTTTGCATTTTTGAAGCCTTTCCAGCAGTGACTGTATGATTGAGATCCAGCTTTTCACATTGTGGACACACTGAGGGACTTAAACACAACTATTAAAAAGGTTTGACCTCTCGCCGATGTTCCAGAAAAGAACACAAGGCATTAAGAGCTGAAGAGTGAACACTTTTAAAAAGAATGAAGATGTCCACATTTTTCCTATTTTTTCCCCATTTAGTACTACCCTTCAGAAATAATTGTAGATACTTGCATGTTTCCCAGGAGACAAATTAAATACAATTTACCTTGATCTTCAAATTCAAAATGTTTTCATCCCCATTGTGAAAAGATGGATCTCAAAATCCTACATTCACTGCTGGGAAGAGTTTAAATATGCAGAAGATGCTGTAAAAGTGAAGAATGTGCAGGACACGGAGGATTATTTCTGAAGAGCTGCAGGCAGTGTAACTATTTAGAACGAACTATATATAGTTTTTGCTGTATTTTTGAGTAAAATAAACTAAAATTAAAAAAATAAACTCTTCAAAATGTTCATTGTTGAAAACTCTTTCATTTTCAACAAAATCATAAGTCCAAGGCAGTTGAAAAGTAAATGAAAAGGTTAAAAAGATGGCTATTATAAAAAACAACAACAACACTACTGTGTTTCGGCAAAACTTGCCTTCATCAGGGTGACCGTAAATGCTGTTTTTTTTAAATAATAGCCATGTTAATAAAGGGTTATTAACTTTTTCACTTGATGACGTTTACTAATATTACACAATGCACTATTAAAATCAATCTGGGATTGGATCGGTTTCAACACAGATTATGGTCAAATATGGACAAACCCAACCATTGGGTTAAAAATGTAATTTCCAGATTTAACTCATCAGATTGCTGTATTGAGAAAGCAGGAGACCTCCGAAGACATGTTAAATGCTTCTTTTAAAAACAACTGCAAAACGCATAATTGCAAACTTGATTGTTTAAAAATTTCATACATTTTGAAGGATCTTTCAACAAATCTTTAGTACTACCCTTCAGAAATAATTGTAGATACTTGCATAATTGTAGATACTTGCATGTTATAGCATGTAAACACTATTGTGTTTCGGCAAAACTTGCCTTCATCAGGGTGACCGTAAATGCTGTTTTTTTTTTAATAATATCCATGTTAATAAAGGGTTATTAACTTTTTCACTTGCGTTTCGAGTGCCCTGGACTTATGATTTTGTTGTTTATTTTCATGTATCCCTTATCCAAATATCACTGACCCATTTATTACACCCTGAAGGACTTTTTGTTTCATTTCGAATCATTCATTTGCATTTAATTGAGTTCTCTTTTTTTTAATAGCATCAAACATAATTTTTACAAAATAAAAAAACAAGAAAAAAATCACAAAGTATAAGAAACACAAGAGTATTAGTGCATTTAATAAAAAAAAAGTTGAATCTTTAGTTCTAAACAAATTAATGACAGCTTTTCAGCCTGAATTGTCATGAGTCACGACACCGAAATAAATATAAAAAAATAATGTCATAATTGAAAATCACTAATAGCTGAATTAATATTGTAGGACCAATTGTTGGGGGTAAATGTGCACATGATGGCTCATACTGTCATTTAGGTTCATACAAAGTAAGTTTAAGTCTCTAATGCCCATTCTGCATCATTCTCAACAAGGCTTAAACACACTAATACAGATAACAGAGCAGAAAATAAAAGAGTGCAGAGGGGAGGAAATCTGTACAAGTGAAAGACTGCATCACTAGTGCTCTTTCTTTACTAGAAGTGTGAGGCATGACATAAAGAAGAGGTGAGATTGGATTACACAGAAATTAATCAGAGAAAGGAGTCTTGTGATTAGGGGATGGAAAGGAATTGGAAACAGGTTGCATGAAACAAAAGTGAGATGTGATTGAATGAAAAAAAAAAACAGCAAAGAGGACCACAGTCAGACTGCATTTACACTAGTAGTGTGTTTTTGTTTTAACATCATTTTAGAATGAAAACACACCTCGTCCAGACTGCCAATTTTACTGCGTTTAAGAAAAACAACCATCGTACACACTATGCAGACGAAAACGCATGATACATTAACACTCACTTTGCATGTGCATATTTTCGCAGCATCCACACTTGCCGCCTACCACTCGTGTAACGATCATATGAGAAGGGCTTGACGAAGATCCAGAAGACCAATCAAAGAGTGATTGTAGATAGCCACGCCTCCATTTTCAAAAGCTTGTGTTTCAGACAACACAGGCTCATTGTGGATACGTACCCATCTGCATTTATGTAGAGTGCAAATTATGTAGCCAGAGCTAAGTTTGGCTGCATTTCGTCTTTAAAACGAACGCCCCGGGGCAGTATGACGCCGCCAATGGCTTCTGTTCATTTTTGCGCTACCAGCTGACTGCTTACCTCCATTTTTTCCACTTACCGGTTTTTCCGGTATTACCAGTTTGCCCAGTAGCTTGCTGTGTACGTCAGCGAACTTGGGACATGGAGTGGAGTGGACCGCGACCATGAGGTTTGCAGAACGGTTCCAGAAACCAGGTAAAACAAAAGAAAAATAAACAACAGGCTGAAAACATGGTGAAATGACCGGCTTTTCTTTTTCTAAATTGCTTTTGAAAACACTATCGGTTGGGTTTAGGGATGGGGGAGGGTCGGTCAGTCTGAGTCAGTCAGTCGACAGCAAGCTGGCCTGGTCGGCTGAAATGTATTTTGTGCTCTCTGGTGGATTTATGCGAGAAGAGGACGCGTGAGAGAAATTTGAGATCATCAAAAAGCATACACAGCGGCCTCTGGTGAATTTGCAAAAACAAAAACTGCGAGAAGACATACCTCCGGTTAGGTATTTCGCTGTCCCCGGAAATGTAGACCTGGGTACGTATCTGCACTGAGCCTGGGTTGGTTTCAATCCATCTACACAGAAATGGAATGCCAGCATTTCCAAACTAAAACAGGGTCTTTAGCGTTTTTCCAAACACTCCATTTACGTATGTCAAAAATACCGGAGTAGGGTGGACGGCAGGTGTAAGAGCAACATAATGTAAAAAAACAACAAAGTTTTAAAACAAAAACACACTAGTGTAAACAGCGCCACACTACTAGTAGCAATAAAACCCCCAAAACCCTCAAAAGGTGCATTTACATTATGCTTCAAATTGGGTCAATTGAAACTGCGAATTGAAAATACACCTAATGAAAATGTGTACATTGTATATATTACAAAAAACAAAAGGGTATTACACTTGCATTATGTGGTTTTCAGACAATTCGGAACGCACCTTTCAGCACATGACTACTGCGTTTCAAATTATGGGTTGCATTTCTGGTGTGGGGAATTTTCTTTCAAAAAATCTGAAACAATCCATTTTAAACAATAAGTTTGTGCTACAAATAATCAATATCTGTAGTGAAAACTGAATGAGAGATATGTTTGACTTGTGCTCTATTTTTATCCATCATGAAAATCTAAACCAAAGCTCTTTTGATTAAGTTCATTCATTCATTTTCCTTTGGATTAGTCCCTTATTTATCAGGGCTTGCCACAGCGGAATGAACTGCCAACTACTCCAGCATATGTTTTATGCAGCAGATTCCCTTCCGGCCGCATCCCAGCACTGGGAAACACCCATACACTCTCGCATTCACACAATTCACCTATAGCGCATGTCTTTGGACTGTGGGGGAAAGGGAGCTGTGGGAGCACCCGTAGGAAACCCACGCAAACACAGGAAGAACATGCAAACTCCACACAGAAATGCCAACTGACCCAGCCGCGTCTTGAAAGCAGAGACCTTCTTGCTTTGAGGTGACAGTGCTAAGCACTAAGCCACTGTGCCGCCCTTCTTTGAATTCTTATTTGAGGATTTTTACTCCAGATTGTTTTCTTTTTTTTATTCCCCACAATACAGTAATATTTAACACGTCAATAATATTGATGTGGAAAGACTTGTTTCGGGCTTTTGGTGTTATTGATTGTACTGTAGGCTGAAAGTAATCTGTTAAATCTAATAAGTTGCTTTTTAATATTTAATGAATGACCTGTGAGGATAATAAGGTCACATCATTGTGCAATTTAAAAAAGTAACATAAGTTACTCAAATAATTTACAAAAAAAAAAACCCATAAAGGAACATATGGAATTGGCGGACGTTTAGCAAAATCACAATGGAAGGTTTTTTCTGCATTTACAGGTCACATGGTATTTGTAGAAAATTCCCTTGGGCTCTACTGTTGCACTGCAATACTGAAAAAAAAGTTGATCTGTTCATCCAGATATTCTGATTCAATAGTTCCTCTGTGAAATCAGGCACACTATAATTTCCCTGAAATGTGCATTCATGGCTGCTCCCACGTACAAAGGGACTGCATTGACACATATGGTTGTCTAACGCCTACATATCTTACTTCAACACAAGTAAACCTTTTACTGTATATCTATTTTAATGATTTTTGGAATTACTTTTTTGCAAGAGGACAAGTTTATTCAAATAACACTCATAGAATTGACATGTTCCCACCAATATCCACCAATTACATCCCCACCAATAACTGAATCGCCTTCAAAATAAAATAATGCTTCGTTAACCCTTAGGAACTTAGACATGCAGAAAGGGTTAAATCACGTTCTCTTCTCAGGTCCTCCATCCCCCAAACACATAACAACAGTGTAATTGGCTGGGCCATTTTCTGCTGTCAAGTGACTGACAGCTGTAATTACGTTTGTATGTGAGAAGCGCCAAAACAAGGACCCTTTCCAGTCCAGCGAAAGTCAAGTTCGCTACGAGTTCCACCATAATAATATTAACCAAGGCTGTGCAATTAATCGAAATTCATGATTATGAAAAACAATACTCTGGATAAAACAGTTACAGTGCATCAAATGCCTCTCTAATTTTCTTTACATTCATAACTCCTCAAAGGCCGATTGCAGTAAAATCATGTAAACAGACTTTTGCAGCATCTACGTGCTTCGATAATTGTTATTTGAAATATTAAATGTTTAAAGAATTTACTCGTGTTTATAAAAGCACGAAAGAGAACCTGTGCTGTTCTATGCATGCACTCTAGGGATTTATGATTTATGTCTCCACCAATCTCAGGAACAAATCTACACCTTCGGCTCAGTTAATGGAAATACCATTATTTTTGCAATAGTTTTTATCTGCATTTAAAAAAACATTGCAAACGATTTCCACAATTCCTACAGAATCCCACCACATTTAGGGGCAATTTAAACAACAGTGTTTTCAGCCAAAAACAGGAAACTTTTTAATGCATTTTGCCTGTTCATTTATACAACAATGCACATGAAAACAAGTTGCAAAGTGCATGTTTTTGAAAACAACACCATTATTCTTTCCGTTTAAACACCCATCTTTGAAAAGAGTGACATCATGCACATGAATAGTACATGTTTGGTATGTACACATGCGCAGTGTGTCAAATTTAAAGCAAAGCAACAACAATAGCGGAGTACATAGTGTCGTCGCTGCTTTGTTAACGTTTCCTAACATTAGTATTTACTTGTTTGTTTACATCTGTGAGCGCAAGTTAATATGGCTATGAGGAGTAGAGCAACATTTTAGAGATGGAACTCCCACCCACAAAGAGCTCATCTTCAATTCCAGAACAGTTAATGTTTACTAACAAAGTGTCAGCACGTATGCAATACAGCGTTATTTGACAGTTTTCACTGAAGAGTAAATGCGAATCATCCTGAAATCACTGCTGTGAGAAACATTTTTAAAATACAAGTGATAAAATGTTACATTTTTGATCACAGTGTTGTGTAAACTTAAGCTCTGCTCCCACACTGTCTGATATCATCCACAATATGGTCATCCGATATAAATTTGTAATCCTATAAGCTAAAATCTGCGGTCTTTGATTGTTGGTTTGACACTGCCTGCCGATTAACGGCCATTGCGATCAAATATTCCCTCCGTTGAAGTTCTGGCAGTGTCTTTCCTGCAGTAATACTTCGGCTGCAATGAGCGTCAAACCAAGAACCAATAGGAGCACAGTTTCGAATGATGCAATCAGCATGGCAACTTCACAACACTGTTTTTTCTGGTTTTATTATTAAGTCATGCTGTGAGCAAAATCACAATTTGTTTATGTTTTCTGTGAGGTATCATTACAGAATAAGGGTTACTGATGGATGACGTCAAACACCGGATGAGTTTTCATGCTACAGTAGTCTGTGTTTGCCACGTCTTGATTGTGGTTCAGTCTGACATTACGACAACTGAGATCTTACAGTCTGACAAGGTAATCATGTTCGTGCAGTCTGACAAGCTACAATCATTTAAGATTATTACAAAACACACAGTGTTAGCCTTATACGCACCTACAACTCAACGCATGTCTGCATGCCCACACACATACATTCGGAATACGCATGAGAGGACCAATGAATGATGGGTTTTTACGGTGAGCCGACTGAGCTTTTTGTCACTGAAATGATTGATTTATCCTCAGGGACTAGAAGAGACAGATTCGCACACAAGCCTGAGGGCAAGTGTGTTTTTTTGACGCCACTTTTTAGAAGGTAAGGGCTGTTGTCTGTCTGAGTGAGCTGTCAGGCTCTGAACGCTCACCTTAAAACTGTCTCGTTTGTAAATGCTGCCCGTCACCTTATCCCAGGGCTACAGGAGCTAATCTTGAAAACTCACCTTAAAATCCCAAGGCTAAAGACACTAATCCTGAAAACTCACCTTGAAAATCCCTTAGCTACACGTTAACATTGTAGAACACCACTTAGAAATTGCTTTACATTACTTAAAGGGCTTTGCTGACACCAAGTCACCTTAAAATATTAAATTGAAACTAGCAGTTAACGTGAAAGTTTAATCTTGTTGACACTTAATCTTAAAGAAACATTACTTTTTTTTTTTTTCCAAATAAGCTCATTTTACACGCCCCCCACAGTTAAACAGTTGAGTTTTTATAATTGTTTAAATCATTCAGCCAATCTCCGGGTATGCTTTTAGCTTAGCTTAGGATACATCATTGAATTGGATTAGCAGTCATTAGCATATCGCTCAATTAAAAAAAAATTTAATCAAGCACAATGATATTTTGAAGCACCTGAAAATAATCCCAAGCTAGGTAACAGCGCTGCCCAATATCATTGTGCCTTGTAGCCATGTTACGGCAGCAAAGTTCCTTGATTATTATGCCAAAATGAGAGTATAGTTCCTAGTCATATCGACCTAGAAAATAGCTAATTGTCCATCAATCATAGTACACAATGTAACTACAGGAAAGTCAAGATTTAAATATTAAAATGTATAATTTTTGCGACTGAGATGCTAATGGTCTAATCTGACTCAAAGATTTATGCTAAGATAAGCTAAAAGTCTTCACACCAGACCTGGACATTGGCTGAATAGTAAGTAATGTGTATTTATATAGCGCATTTATTGTGTATGGCCATCACAATCATGAGGGGGGGGGATAGGGGTTGGGGGGTCTCTTTACACCACCACCAGTGTGCTGCATCAACTTGGATGATGCAATGGCAGTCACAGGACAATGGTGCCAGTGCGCTCACCACACACCAGTTATAGGTGGAGTGGAGATAAAGTGATAGAGCCAATTCGGTGGATGGGGATGATTGGGAGGCCATGATCGGTAAGGGCCGATGGAGGGAATTTGGCCAGGACACTGGGGTTACACCCCTACTCTTTACGAGAAGTGCCATGGGATTTTTATTGAGCACAAAGAGTCAGGACCTCGGTTTAATGTCTCATCTGAAAGACAGCACTTACTGACAGTATAGTGTCTCCTTCACTATACTGGGGCATTAGGACTCACACAGACCACAGGTTGAGCGCCCCCTGCTGGCCTCTCTAACACCACTTCCAACAGCAACCTAGTTTTCCCATGTGGTCTCCCATTCAGATACTGACCAGGCTCAGCCCTGCTTAGCTTCAGTGAGTAATCGGTCTTAGGGTGCAAGATGATATGGCTATAAATTCAACAAATGGTAAAACTCAACTGTTTAACTCTAGGGGAGTGTTCCGTTAAAGGCAGTGTAAGTGATTTGGTTTAAAAACATTTTTCTTGTTCCAATTCATCGAATGTTATTCTCTTATGATATTGTCACTCTGAAACCATCCACCCAACCTTTAATATTCTGTTACTTGCGTATACTCCTCTAATTAGCTACAGAAGTCCATTCAGATTATGCTTTATTTCAGTTTGAATTATATGTAATGTATAGTTGGTGATATTTGAAAATACAATCTTTTAAGTAGATGAGTAGCAGCAGTATTAAGGCAAACTATCACATAAAGTCTTGACAGCACAAATCTTATTTCTTTTCCTTACTGATGAGCTGCATTTAACAACTTACACTATTCGAGTATATATTATATTTGATTGTACTTCTATATTCATATTGAACTTCTACCCTCACAACATCATATCAATATCAAAATTAAATACAATCATACACTGACTAAGGTCTATGAAAGTTTGATCCCATAGAGAATTTTCTTTTCAGTTTTTTTAATGTGGTGAATAACATTTAAATAATTTACGGACATTTTCCCACAATAAATAACATTTTGTTGACTGGAAAGGCTATAAAAAAGCACATGAGCTCCATGGAGGTAATCATGCAATGTTAAAATCACATGTTAATTATGTGAACAAATGTGGAAACATGAACATGTTCCAAAACTACACGTTTCACATGTGCTCCATATATATTGCATGTTATTTTAACGTAACTGAAGCTCATAAAGCTTAATGTGATTTATCTGTAAGGGGATGTTAAAGGCAGTGTGCAAATTATACATTGACGATCGTTGGGGTCAACTTTTTTGGTAATGTTAGTTTGTGTAATACATGCTTCAGTGGATCAAATGTATGTGTTTATTTTAACTACATCTAATTTATTCATAAAATGTATTTAAGTTGGGGGTAGCACAATCACCTCACAGCAAGAAGGTCGCTGGTTCGAGCCTCGGCTGGGTCAGTTTGCATTTCTGTGTGGAGTATGCATGTTCTTCCCGTGACCTCCGGGTGCTCCGGTTTCCCCCACACATCCAAAGACATGAAGTACAGGTGAATTGGGTAAGCCAAATTGACCGTAGTGTATGTTTGTGAATGAGTGGGTATGAATGTTTCCCAGTGATGGGTTGCGGCTGGAAGGGCATCCGCTGTGTAAAACATATGCTGGATAAGTTGGCGGTTCATTCTGCTGTGGCGACCCCAGATTAATAAAGGGACTAAGCTGAAAAGAATGCATGAATGAATGAATGTATTTAAGTTTTCAGTGTTTTGAGGGATAGGCTATTTAGTGTATTCTGACCTAATTACCTATTTTGGCTTACTTTAGGACAAACTATACAAACAACTCATATAATTTGACGTTACTTTCAGGCAATATGTAGAAACAAACACCTATTTTATGAGAAAACATGGCTTTCTCCAAACATGTGAACTCTTACGGTGCCTATCAGTGGTCTAAATCTGCCAGTTTCAGACTGTTAAATGACTTTTTTTCTCACATGGACTGATTGGCGAGATTATGCATTCACAATGGTATGAACCATTATAGGGGTGTTCAAATGGATGTCTATTATTTTAATTATTAACATTATTATTTAAAATACAGATCAGAGTGAACTTTTTTCTCAGTTTCAAAGGGCTGACACCCCCATACATTTTGTTTTGACGTCCTTCAGGGGGGATCAAGCCTTAAGGAGGGTCAATCCCCCCCCAAAACCCCTGTAATTCGCACCCTGGTTAAAGGTTCTTCATTGAACCATCAATGTAAACCAAAATGTGTTTGACTGTAATCCAGACATGTTGCTATAAGGGTACATTTTTGTAAACTGAAACTTTATACATAACCTAAATGCAGAATAAATAAGCTTTCCATTGATGTATAGTCTGTTGATAGGACAATATTGGCCACAATATTGAAGTATATAT
>CAIGQW010055747.1:4867426-4887535 GCA_903798125.1 Danio choprae | reverse complement strand
AGAGAGAGAGAGAGAGAGAGAGAGAGAGAGAGAGAGAGAGAGAGGGAGAGAGAGAGTGAAGAGAGAGACTAGCAAATAAAGCACAAGTATGGAGCTCTATACAGTTAATATAGTATTATCTATAGTGTATATATATATATAGTATAACTTAATTAAAATTAGTGATTTAAAATTAGATCCTCTCAGCTTGAGTGCCGACGACCGATGGCACAAAATGTTACTAATGCAGATTTTTAGGATTTATTTCTGCAAATGAAAATCATATTTAGGTCAACTGTCAGTTGTTTGTGAACTCTGCGGGAAAGACAGAACTGTGTAAGTCTATTGTATGAAATAAAATATGTGTTACATATTGTTACATTGTTCATATGTTTTCCCTGCTGCTAGTACAGTTACGTAACGTTCTTAAAATGTTAGCACCTTTTTATATATTCTTTGTCTTTTGTCAATGTATGTTTATATCTGTCAGTATACATTTATTTTTGTTATATACTAGGCAATATGGTATACTCTTCAATTATTATGATCAGTATGGATATCAGTATGCGACAACATTGGAAAGTGTTAAACAAATTATCAGTAAATATTTTTTACTTTATAAATACATTAAAAAGTTCTTTAAATAGTACAATAAAGCACTTTGATGTATCGATACTGTGGAAAATTGCCCTACAAAGAAAAAAGTGCAGTAACTACGCCAACACTAAATGCCTTTAAAGGTTTTTTACACCATCTAGTGTATATTGAATGCGTGCACAAGATATCACAAAGTTCATTTTAGATATTTCCTCCAAATTCATCAAACATGTAGTTACTACTTTAGAGTGCAGAAAAGTGATACTTTATCATTTCAGAGGCCATGTCCACATGTACATGGGTATTTTTAGAAACTGGGTTTTCCTTGCTTTCATTTTTTAAAAATCTCTGCCCACATGAAAACGCAAAATATGTACTGTGATGCATGTTAAGGGCACGTCGAGCCAACAGATGGAGATAATGACACTTTTATGCTGAGTTCACACTACATGTGATATTTTGCGAGTAAATTGCATGCTAGTCAATGGAAATGTGAGAACAATGGTGGATTACTGTTCCGAGGTCGAACAATGCGAAATACGCAATGCGTTTGCCGCGAACGTGCATAATTCGCATTTGGTGGGAACCCAGCCATGTTGGCCAATCAGAAAGAAGAAAACATGTCCTGGAGTTATAGTGTCCACATGACCACACTGTGCCCGAAGTTTCAGAAAATCTCAAACCATGCTCATTGTGGATACATACCCCTCTCTACATTTCTGTAGAGCACGAATTATGTAACCAGAGGTACGTCTGGCTGCATTTCATCTTTAAAACGAACAATATGGGGTGGTATGAACCCACCGACGACATTTTCGCTGTCCCCAGAAATGTAGACCTGGGTATGTATCCGCAATGAGCCTGGGTTGGAAAATCTTCACCCTGGCTGGAGTTTTCAGAAATTTTCAGTTTCTGTCACCCGAAACTGTTTTTGTGTGGACAAACTGCAAAACCGTGTAGGAAAAAGTGCTGTTTTGAAAATACCCGTGTTCGTGTGGACAGGGCGAGAGAGTTCAGTATAGTCATGTATAGAAGGACTCACTTGAGTGTGGTCATCTCGGTGAGGGATGGTTGGGTGGCTTTCAGGTAGCTGGCTCTCCGTGCCTGGACTTTGGGTGAAGGTTTGGGGCTACAGTCAGAGTCTCCACTGTCCTCCTCGGCCATCGCCTTGATATAGCTGCCGCTCCTCATCCGCCGGCAAGGGATCTCATCATCCTGGCCCACAGAGGAGAACCCTCCCCACTCATCCTGAGGAACCTGCACACAGAGAGACAGTTAGATTCTTATAAACAACTAATCTGCCCTATGACACTTAAAATAACTCTTTTTTTGGAAATTGGCTCTTTTTACAAAACCCTTAGAATGAAACAGTTGAGTTTTATCATTTTTTTAAATCCAGTCAGCCAATCTCTGGGTCTGGCGGGAGCACTTTTAGCTTAGCTTAGCTTAGTTTAGCATTAGGTCAGATTAGACCATTAGCATCTCACTCAAACGTTTCAAAAAAGAGTTTTTATGCATTTTTTATGAATAAACAGATTAATGTTTTATAATACAAAAAACTTTTAATAATTCTAGCATTATTTTAGTCAGCTTTATTTCAATCAGATTCTATAGTAGCATTTCTAATTGTAACTAGCCATGTAGTGCTATTTTTAGTACATTTTACATTTGATCCTACACATACATTTCAATTATTTTATGTTAATGAATTATTTAATTATAAATAATTATCAAATAATTGAATAATAAACACATCATAGTATAATAATAACTCATTGCGTACTGTACAAGTGAATAAAATGCGTACTAACAAATATTCACAGGTATAATTTAATTATCAGTTTATTGAAATAATGTAATCTCGCTGCAATTTGTAATTTTTTTCTGATCTTATTCGTACATTTTATTACAAATTATTCATCCCCCAATGAGGAGTAGGGTTAGGGGTGGGGAAGGGATGGCTGATGCACAGAGTGTCGAGATCCGGAAGTGCAGATGTTTGGAAACACCCAGGTCAGATGACTAAATCAATTCAAATGATTGAGGCATTCACAAGCATTTTAAGGCCTGGCAAATCTGTTTTATGGACAGGGTTTGAAATAAAAACTCTTTCGCACATAACCTAGTGGACAGTAGCTGGCATATAGTGCAACTGCACTGCGGGCGTCCCAAATTTTTATCAATGTTCACTTTCTATGACCAAAATACCACATTTATTCACAAAGAGTTCGTTTGGATGTTAGACCGATGTTACATGAACACATTACAAGAACAGCAACAATAACCCAAATTTTAAATGACTATAGTTGCTTCACTGTGAATTCAAACCTGCATGCCAGTCAGAAACAGTAACCACTCGACTAAATCACTTGATATCACATTTATACAACATGGGTTATAATAAAGACTATAGAATGCATGTGACATGTCACTTGTATAGTTTTGAATGGGGAAAAGTGTAACGATCAATATGGCGAATGGCCTGACTGACGATTCTCCAGGGGAGTGTCTCGAACCAGATGTGACTTTCTGTAGATTTTGTGTAATTTGAACTAAAGCGACAGTCTTGTATAATTTTAATGGTGATTCCTAATATGAAATTTAATCGTAAGCTTGGCAAGCAATTTTGTAGAAGTCCGCATTCAAACAGAATGACCGAGCGGGCCCGAGAGGCGTTTCAAAGATTGCCGCCGAGTGAAATGATTTGCCTTAAAGAGACTTTGGTTATAATTACTGAATTCACTTAATGGTTCATTGTTGAAGTTTTTTCAGAGCAATACCCTGAAAACAACCCACTAAGAGACACGTTTCGAAATGTTTCGAAGCCTTGACACATTTGCTTCGACTGAGTGTTTCACAAAGCCTCGCTTTAACCACCACTAGGGTGGGGTTTGGGCACACGCCACCTTTTTCAAATTTTATATTTTTATATGAATAAAATTGTATGAATTCCTACGAATTAGCCACTTTTCTGATAATATGAAAAATAGCTACATTTCCTTGTGAGATCAAGCTAAACAAAACATTTTAAGTACTGGTGAAGTCACAAGCTCATGTGAAAAACAACTTCTGACAACTATTAATCATTCATTCATTTTTCTTTGGCTTAATCTCTGATTTATCACAGCGCAGCACAGCGGAATGAACCGCCAACTATTCCAGCATATGTTTTACGCAGCGGATAACATGCTGGAACTGCTGTACTGGGAAACACCCATACACTCTCGCATTCAAACTCACACTCATACACTACGGCCAATTTAGTTATATCCAATTCACCTATAGTGCATGTCTTTGGACTGTGGGGGAAACCAGAGCCACAACTATTATATACTGATAAATTATCTTGGCTATAGAAATTATATAATACCATTTGCCCCCAAACCTTATTTAACCTCAAAATCATCAATAATGGTTCTGAATAAACAGCATGCTGATTGATGTTTTAAAAACACAGAACTGCTTTAAAAATGACTTAACTGTTCATTAATACATCACAAACCCTTCCTGCGTGCTTATCCTGAAGTATTAACCACGAAGCTCCCTGCTCAACTAGATGACGCAGCTCTGACTATGCCTTCTCAATCTCTTCCCACATGATCTCTATTGCACATCAAACCTCTCTGATACATGAGATAATACACTCTTAAAAAGCTAAAAGCACATCAGGCAACCCACACACTAGCACCTGCTGCTCCCACTACAAAAACAAAAAAAAAACAATATTGACTTCTTCACAAGCAACCTCATTATCCGAAAATGATCCTGATAACATTTTACTCCCACTTGCACTATATTCACATACGACACACGCAATGTGCACTTCTCCAACCCTCACCTCAAAAGCCTCTCACCTCTCTGAGATGAATAACAATCATTTCATATTATCCAGCACGGCTCGGCTTCTTTTCAAATCTTCCAGCATTTTTACAGAACTATAGTGAAGCTTCGGGCTCACTCTGTGATGTGCATTGCATGCTAACGCAATTCTTTCACACGTCTTTTTCAGGCGCTCTACTAAGGGGGCGAAGCCAACAACCTTTCCTCCGTCACCGAAAACAGAAGAGAAAGGGCCACAAAGAGAGATATTGTTCAGACTGGGGGAAAAGATCCACTCTCTGTGTAGTGCTTTTTTTTTTAAGAGTAGAGGATGGAAATGAGGAAAAAGTACAGAGTGAGAGTGAATGAAGGGAAGCAAAGTACCTGAATGCTGCTTTTGAAAGTTTAAAGATTGTAAGAGATTGTTCACCCAAAAACGATCATTTACTATTCACTAAATGTTACTATTCACTTTACTTTTCCAAATCTGACACACATGAAGGTATTCTGAAAAACGCTGGCTGCTGGCAGCCATTGACTTCCATAGTAATGTTTGTTTTCTTAATGTGGCTGCTTTTGTCCCAACATTTTTCAGAATATTTCGAGCTCAGCAGAAGGAAGAAAGTCATACATGTTTAGAACCACATGGGTATGAGTAAATGATGATGATGATGAAATGTTCATTTTTGGTGAACTATCCCTTTAAGGCAGGGGAGTCAAACCAAAGACTATGGGCTCTATTTTAATGGTCTAAGCGCAAAGTCTGAAGCGAATGGTCTAACAGGGTTGTGCTTATTCTCTTAATGAGTTATGGGTGTGTTTTGAGCATAACGTGCATTAAACCAACGAGAGTCTCATCTCACATTACCTTTAAGAGTCAGTTGCGTCGTGCCATGGAGCATTTGCTATCTACATGGTGGACTTTGTAAGTGAAAAAACTAAACGCTTCACTAGCAAGAAAACAGTTAAACAGACCATCTGTAGCACGAGAATAAAGAACGAGCCTCCTCCATTCGGCCTCTTTACTATCTCTTTACTTTACTTTTACTCTTAACTTTATGCTTTTACTTTCGTGGAGTAAGGAAACGGTGAAAACTCACTCCACTTTCATTTGTTAAGCGCAAATTTTTTTTTCAAAACTATTTCTAAATTCAGTTCTAATTTCCAGCAAATGAATAAAAGAACAATAATAATGAAGTGTGGTCAAAAAAACATATATCTAAACACACGTCCTATTCTTGGTGATGCATACGTCTCCAAAACCTGACAGGAGGACAAATCTAAACTTGTTTTTATTAAAACAAATATAAATATGCAAGGGCCTCACGGTGACGCAGTAGGTAGCACAATCGCATCACAGCAAGAAGGTCGCTGGTTCGAGCCTCGGCTGGGTCAGTTGGCATTTCTGTGTGGAGTTTGCATGTTCTCCCCATGTTGGCGTGGGTTTCCTCCGGGTGCTCCGGTTTACCCCACAAGTCCAAAGACATGCGGTATAGGTGAACTGGGTAAGCTAAATTGGCCGTAGTGTATGTGTGAATGAGTGTGTGTGGATGTTTTCCAGTGATGGGTTGCAGCTGGAAGGGCATCCGCTGCGTAAAACATATGCTGGATAAGTTGGTGGTTCATTTCACTGTGGCGACCCCAGATTAATAAAGGGACTAAGCCGAAATGAAAATGAATGAATGAATAAATATGCATATAATAAATACTACTAACAATAATAACCTTATACAAATGCTAATTGTCATGAATAAACTGAAGAAAGCTGGACTTTAGAGCAGCTTTTAGTTGGTCAATGGCACGGTCTATTTCAGTTCCTCAAAATAGCAACGTGCCAACAATGCACCTTAACACACCTCCTTTTTAGACCAGCACAACCATAAGTCCACAAAGTGGCGCAAATGGATTTGCTATTTAAACAACTGAAAATAGCAACAAATCATGCCATACACATCCTGTGCCTTATTGCGCCAGGTGTAAGATAGGGCCCTATATATAGAATGCACAAGACATGTCACTCGTATAGATTCGAATGGATGATAACGTAAAGGTCAATATGGCGAATTAAGCTCCGCCCTCTAGTACAGAAGCCAATCATCGATTGCTATAGACTTACGTTTCTCGATCACAAGTCATGAAGACATGAAACTGGAGCACCCGGAGGAAACCCACATGAACAGGGGGAGAACATGCATACTCCAGACATAAACGCCAACTGACCCAACCGGGGCTCGAACCAGCAACCTTCTTGCTGTGAGGCGACAGTGCTAACCACTGAGCCACCGTGCCGCATGAATCTCTTTTTATTACGCTATAATTCAGAAAATGACTGAGAGATTAGTGTTAGATAAAGTTATACTGGCAACTAAGACGTGTGGAGATATCTATTGCACGTCACTGAACTTACAGTAAAGCTAACTCTATTAGCACACAGACTCTCATTACTGCAGATGAGGGCTGAGATACAGGCACTTTGACCATTTTATTTATCTCCTCCATTATCTGCACAGTCTTCTCTTCTTACCCTTCTTCTTTCTTTCTTTCTCTCCCTGTGTCTCCTTCACATCCACATATTACACTTTTTTCCCCATTGTATTAACTTTTTATTTATTCTATTCAATGTAATAACTTTTGTTATTGATTGTATTCAGTGTGATAACTAATAACCTTACAGTTATCTTAAAAGATAAATAACCTTAAATAAATAAATAAATATTTTTTTTTTTAAAATGGGAATTATAAAAATAGGTTATTTTTAAAGCATTTTTAACCATAAGAGTTTTTAGAAGTGACATTTAAAACTTTTCTTTAGACTAATGTGTAAGAACAATAGTTAAAGGTGCTGTATGTAAGTTTCTGACTCTTCTAAAGCATAAAAATACCATAATATGTTTGCAGATATTTAAGATACTTGCTTGTTTCTTAAGCATGTGAACATTCTTGTTCATCTGAAAAACAATGCTAAAGTCAGATATTCTGCTTTGAAAATGTGTTTTCCGTGCTGGAACGTCTGTCTTTGTTTTGGTCCCTCTAACATGCCCAATGCCACTTTAGCCAATTATATTTCAGCAGCCCGGGTTGCCTTGGTGGAAAACCACATTCATTTAGTCAGGAAGGCTCTCAAAGAATGTGCCTGCCACTGAAACTGCAACCTGAGTTCCACATGAGGTGTTAATAATTAGCAAATGAGACACTGATTCAGAGTTCCACATGAGGTGTTAATAATTAGCAAATAATATAAATATTACAAACGTAAACATTAGGTGAGCAGGTTACATTGTAACCATGTGTCCTAACAACACGCTACGAGACGAGATTTGCAGTGATATTTGGCTGTCTGCACCGAAAATTTAAATACAGCCATTCAAAAGTACAGAATATATATTTATATACCGCAGTCCAACCAAATGTTAAGGTTTATACATCTTTAACATTATTAAATGTTCATGAATCACTATTATTTGTTGGCTTGCAAATTAAGTCACAGTTCTAAAGTTCAATTTCAAAAGGTTTATTATATTTTCAAGATCTGAGGTGAAGATCTGCTGCTGCTGCTTTCAGTAGTATAGCAATAAATGTCATGTAAGATGGCATTCAAACTCACATTATTAGCATTTAACCTGAGGTGATCATTGTCAGTTTATCCTGTTGTTCACCTGTGAGAAATAGAAGCCGTTTCTAAAATATTAATTCCAGGTGATGGTTCTAAAACTCCTTTTAGTATGTAAAATATTCCTTCTATTGCGTGCCAATTTAAATCAGCCTTAAACCAGCCTTTAGGCTCGATAGTCAGGCACACACGATAGTCCGTCAATCTGGCAACCTGTGCTTGCGTGTTTTGAACCAGGTGTGCAATGCCTAGTTCAACCACTGGGTGTCAAACTTACATGCTGCACCTTTAATACAAACATTCAACTGTGCAATAAAACTCCTGTATAGTTCATATAATGAAAAAATAATAATAAAAGCAAATTTGTGAAATATCTTTCTTTTATTAAAAAATAAAAGTTAAATGTCAAATTAAATTAGTTATTTAAGTAATTAAGTAATTAATATATATTTAATATTATTATTTCTAGAATACGACTACTACTATTACTATAAAAATAATACTAATAGTAATATTATTATTATTATTATTATTATTATTATTATCATCGAATTATTATTATTATAGAAAAACCTATAAATAAATAAATACAATTAATATTAATACAAAAAAATATATAAATACATTAATTTGTTAATTAATTTAATATGCTTTCTAATGGTATTATAAATAATAATATAAAATATTATTATTATTAATAATATTATTAATAATAATACATTTACCAATACATATATTTCCCATTATCTGTGTATGTGAAGTTTATTAATCTCACTCAAAATCTGTAAGTAAGTAATCTTTTTGTTTGTTTGCATGCTAAACATAGGTCAGATCTCTGTAATGCATAAGTCATGGTCATTTCACGTTTCTCTTCAAATTAGCTGACCTGGACCATATTTATCTGCTCTTCTCATCTCTGTTTCATCCCCTCACACTTCTCCATTCTACATGCACCTCACACTTCTCCTCTGCTCTCCTCCATTTCTTTCGGCTTTCTCCATCATCTTCTTTTTTTCCTCTGACTCAATTACTCAGTCACATTGGGAACAGGAGAGAAAGAGAAAGTGAGATAGCAGAATGACAAACACCAAATCCATTTTTTTCTCTTAATCTTCACACAAACAGTGGCTGATCTCCTGGGGCTGCGGGCTGGATTTTTTCTCATTTATCCTTGTTTTATTTGTTTATGATCTCTCCATCGCACAGCCTCCGTCCACAACAAAGCAAACAAAGCACAAGCTGCGGTCTCTGAGTTCATTTTAATCTGTCACAATTCAGTGCCGCTAACACCCAGCAGGTCAGTCCTCAGCATATGTTAATACATTCAAACACACTGAAAATGCAAGGTGACATTTCAGGCCCAGGGCCAGGATGTCATAACTGAGGGGGCATTTTAATCCCATAAGGGGGCACTAGACTTAGTGACTGATTTTGGTCCCTCTTATTCCTTTCATTTAGGCTATTCACTTATTTATTATTTTGCATTAATGCCTAAGTTACAGACTTAAGGCAGTAATATACTTTTCATAGTAATAATAATATGCACAGTTTCGCTATTACTGATTTTATCAATGAAGGTTATATGTGTTGGTTTGCATTATTTCATTGCTCTAAAGTTCAATTTCAAACGGTTTATTACATTTTCAAGATCTGAGGTGAACTATCTGCTGCTGCTTTCAGTAGTATGACAATAAATGTCATGTAAAATGACATTCAAACTCACATTAATAGCATTTAACACTGAATAAAGCACATGAGGTGTACCTAAGGCGATCATGTCATGTCAGGTTTTCTGTTGTTCAGCTGCAAGAAAAAGAAGCCGTTTCTAATATATCAATTTGATCAAAACTCCTGTTAATAAGGAAAATATACCTTCTATCGCATACCATTGCTTTTATATAGAACACGATTTAAATAAGCCTTGTTGGTCCTCAATCTGGCAACCTGCACTTGGATTTGTTTTGATTCAGGAATGCAATACCTAGGTTAACCACTGGGTGTCAAACTTACATACTGCACCTTTAATGTGTTTTACTTTGCATGTCTCAGCTGGAGTACAGTGAGTGAAGGAACGTGTGTTTATTTTCTGTCAATAAACTGCAGGTATGTGAAATGTAATGTGGGAAAAATACCACTTTATGATCTAATGAAAAGATATATAATGACAATAAATGTGAAGTGTTAATGTATATTTTATCATTTTATTTGTTTTGTGTGTGAATGTCAATTTATGGGGGCGACGCGGTGGCGCAGTGGGTAGCACAATCGCCTCACAGCGAGAAGGTCGCTGGTTCAAGCCTCGGGTGGGTCAGTTGGCATTTCTGTGTGGAGTTTGCATGTTCTCCCTGTGTTGGCGTGGGTTTCCTCCGGGTGCTCCGGTTTCCCCCACAAGTCCAAAGACATGCGCTATAAGTGAATTGGGTAAGTTAAATTGTCCGTAGTGTATGTGTGTGAATGAGTATGGATGTTTCCCAGTGATGGGTTGCGGCTGGAAGGGCATCCGCTGCGTAAAACATATGCTGGATAAGTTGGCGGTTCATTCCGCTGTGACGACCCCAGATTAATAAAGGGACTAAGCCGAAAAAAAAATTAATGAATGAATGAATGTCAATTTATGAAAATAAGAGACAAAGACATTATTGATAAAGTGATAAGTGATAAAATTGTGAGAATGCAGAACAGCATGTGACTGGAGAGAGTCAGCTGGAGTGCATGAGTGAGAAAACGTCTGTTAATTTTCTGTCCTGGACACTCGCTTCTCCAAAAATGAGCAGGTTTTGTGGTTTAAATGATCGTTTCAGACATCGATAAAATGCCAAGCAGCAACAGATGACTTTAATGTCAACATGGATGAAAAAAGACATGAGTTTGCTGATTCAGTATATTAGCTCAGGTCAGAATAAACATATTTTCTGTCAGACAGAATGTCTACACCTTTTGATGTTACTCTATTTGTGCTGCCCAGAAATTTAGCACCAGGAATTTAAATATTTGCATTTTTAATTAACTACAGGTACTATGCATGAAAGAAAATTGATAAAATAACGATGAACATTTTAATATAATTTGCCTGCATATTAATTTTGCTGCTGTTTATCTGAAATTAGTGATTCAGTACACACAGTTGTTTCTTATTACTATTTACATAGCACCTAAAATAGAAAATATAGAACCTAAAAATTTTATTTGTCCCCCACAACCCCTTGGATTACACCCTTGGATTTAACTAAATAATAATGAGAAGGGACAGTTAAAGGGAATACTAGACTAGGCTGTTACTTAACATTCAATATACACAATCATCAATTATTCCATTTATCATATGGTCACAATGTCTAAGTAAGTCATTGAAGTCACTGAAGTCGTTGCATTTGGGAACAGAGATGAGGTTCTCAAGGTGAATGCGTACCTTGGTTCTAGGGGTCAAACAACAAAAAAATAAAATCAAGAATCTTGGTGTGATTCTGGAGTCAGATCTGAGTTTCAGTAGTCATGTCAAAGCAGTAACTAAATCAGCATACTATCATCTCAAAAACATTGCAAATATAAGAGTGCTTTGCTTCCAGTCAGGACTTAGAGAAACTTGTTCATTCTTTTATCACCAGCAGGGTGGATTACTGTAATGGACTCCTCACTGGCCTTCCCAAAAAGACAGTCAGACAGTTGCAGCTCATCCAGAACGCTGCTGCCAGGATTCTGGCCAGAACCAGGAAATCAGAACACATCACACCTGTCCTCAGGTCTTATACTGGCTCCCAGTTACATTCAGAATAGATTTTAAAGTAGTATTACTCGTCTATAAATCACTAAACGGCCTAGGACCTCAATACATTACAGATATGCTCACTAAATACAAACCTAACAGATCACTCAGATCATTAGGATCAAGTAAATTAGAAATTCTAAGAGTTCAGTCAAAGCAGGGTGAATCTGCTTTCAGCTACTGCGCCCCCTACTGCTGGAATCAGCTTCCAGAAATGATCAGATGTGCTCCAACATTAAAACACATCTGTTCAGCTGTGCCTTTATTGAATGAGCACTGTGCTATGTCTGACAGATCACACTATTATTTCTTTCTTTTCTTTTTCATTCCTTTAAAACATGTTCTTAACACATTTTAATCTGTTTTTAATCATTTTTATTCTCTGTTGTTTTTATTTTCTTATACTTGTTTCTTTTATTCCTGTTTATGTAAAGCACTGTGAATATCATTGTGTATGAAATGTGCTATATAAATAAACTTGCCTTGCCTTATAAGTGATTTTTAACAGCCTGATCTCACAAGAAAACGTATCTTTTTTTTATGTATTGTCAGAAAGGTGACTAATACAAATTTGTACAGTTTAATTTGTACATAAACATATGATTTTAAAAAGCTGTGGATTGAGGGATGATCAAACTGTACTAAAATATACACTGTAAATTGTGCATTAAAATAACTTTATTTTTGCAAATTAAAGTGGATTGAACATAAAACAAAGAAGTGATCCCCCCCCCCTCCCCCCCTAAAAAACTCAAGAATTGTGCTGTTTCAGCTTATTTTACATAAGTAGATTGAACAAACAGCAAATGTCTTCTTTTTTTTAGTGTATGAATTCGATTGTACAAATTTATACGACTTAGCCAAACTTTTAGCCAAGTCAAAAAGTTATGGATTGCCATGAGATTGCATTGGAGTGTAACACATGAATGAACATGTGGCGCTCATGTGGTTTTTCTGTAGGTGAAAAACATCCCTCCTCCATGTTTCATAGAAAAATGTCAAATCCAGCATGATGCATTAAAATACACACAAACATGCACTATATCTAGATAATTTGTCCGTCAAAAACAGCGTGCCCTATTCACTTCCTTGAGGGTCTACACAACTAGTTTCTAGTAACTGTATGCCAGTTCAGAGGCTACACCCTTCAAAGAATGAAGACTTCAAAGTGCAGGAAGGCTATACCGAGCACTGTGAAATATGGGATACAGAGGATGAACTCATCGCATAGCAACTGTGACAGCTGACATTGATGGGCAGCGGTAGCGTTTGTACCGGACGTTATTAAAAAAGATATTGAAACTGAAATAAAAAGTTCACCCAACAATGAACATTTACTCTCTATTTACTCAAACCTTTTCTTTTTTTCTGTTGAACACACATGAAGACATTTTAAAGAAAGCTGAAAACATGTAACTATTGACATCCATAGCAGGAAAAACAAATACTATGGAAGTCAATGGTTACAGGTTTTCAGCTACAGTACGTTCAGCAGATGAATAAAACTCATACAGGTTTGGAAAAAGCGAAGGGAGAGTAAATTATGACATCATCTTCAGTTTTGGGAGACTATCCCTTTAAATTAAACACGGGATAGGGTCTAAATATGTTCACCTTGATCTATTTATAAATATATTATAAGTATAAACTTTGAAATCTATAAAATAACATCTTAGTAAGATATAAGTAAAAAATTTTACCATTTGATTCAATACGTTTGTATTTTTACCATTTGATTCACTGGATATCCAAGTAAACTGAAATAAACTAAACCAATACTTAAATTTAAACATTTAATCCAACATTTTCTATATTTCTTAATTAAAAAATAAATGTTGTCACAGATTTTTTAAATATTGGGACTGTCTGGAACTCTGGGCTGCAAAGCATGCATCAGCTGCTTCCTTCATTGCTCAGGAAATGAAGGCCACATTTGAAGGAGCTTTCTAACTGAGACGACCTTCGTTGCATGGAGACGCAATTGGCCTTCGAATAAGGCCTTCAAAAGATGCAGCGTCTAATTTGTTGCGCAGCTATTGAGCCTGAACACTGTCATCAGCTGGTTCAGGAGTGTTTAAAAACGATTGGAGCTCAAATTTAAAGCTCATTTTTATAGTCTATCAATGTATAGACTGTCAGAAAAACCTGTTTTTTTTCATATCTAAATTTTATTGAGATGGGTTTTTGAAAGTATGAATAAAGCAAAACAAATAAACAACAGAGAAGTTCTGCACCATTAGTTGCAAGGGTGCATATTTAGAGAGTGAGCTGATTCACCTCCATTTTTCTTCTGTCCATTTTAAAAGCCTCATTAAATATGCAGGTAAGCCTAAGCAACCCATGGAGACAAGCTGAATACATATGCAATACAAATCTGATTGAATCACTTGAAACAGTCTGACAAAACTGGCTTCTTTTTTTATTTGAGTAAAAAATACTCAGATTTCACTCCTGTCTGAACAACTAAACAATTAAAACATGTGTTGCATTGCAGTCTCGCAAATTTTCATTAAAAAAAATGCAAAACCCAGCAAGACAAGCCAAATTAGACAAAGACATTCAACTAGCATGTCATCAAAGACAACAAACAAACAAAAAAACTATTACAAAACAGATGCAAGATGCTCATCTTGTATGAAAGCCCTTGAAATGATCAGAAAAAATCCATGCACATGCATGCAATATGTCCACTCTCCACAAGAGAATCATGCATTGAAAGACAGGAAATGTAGAGAGAGATGAAGCACAAGACAAATGAAGAGATAGATGAAGAGAGGTCACACCTTCCACACAAAGAAACCAAATCCCCAGCATTATGTGTGGAAGCGGACCTGGTGACACTGATGCCAACAATAATGAAGATGATGGCTCATGGTGATGAAGAAACCAGAAATCTCTCTCCTACCTGTAAAAACTGGCAAGTTCGTCCCTGCTGGCAGGTCTGTGCTTTGACTAGGGCTTTATCGATATTGACCGTGGCCTTCTGGTACACCTCTCGGGCCCTGCTCACCGTTAGTGTGCTGGACCAGGAGCTCTTCTTGACGAGCGGTCCAGCCTGGTCCACTGCTGTGGGGCCTCCGAAAGTCAGAGCACCCGCTGTAGGGTTGGAGCATGTCAAGCAACTTCCGACGTCATTGTTGCTGCGCGAGGTCTTCAGGGACGAGCGTCCCCCTCCTAAAGTGTTGTAGCTTTGTCCCAGGAAGTAGTGGGACTGGGATTTGTCCGGATGGCGGCCCATGGTCATAACTCCAGAAGGTTGATGCTGGTGATAAAGGCAGATCTCTCTGTCTAGAGTGTCATCCGAGCTCCAGTAACCGGACCCCGGTGTCCGTGCGCGAGGTTTGGGTTCGGAGCGACTGCGCTCCTTGTTCTTCCCCCGTTTGTTGCTTGACGACTTATGTAGGGTTCCTATGGTTGTGGTGGAAACGTTTGGGTGGGATGCAGCCGTAGCCATTGCGTCGGCTGGAATGGCGGGGTCATTTCCGTTTAGGCTGCGCTGGCCTGGACCTTCCAGGGAATGAGACTTGGTGAACAGCTTTTGGACCGAGTGTACGAGATGGCGAATACGGCCAGGACTGTCACTGCGCTGGTGCTCCAATGCGGCTGTTCGTTTATATTGCAATGTATGGTACCCGTCCTTCCTCATTGGTTGTTGCTGGTCAAACTTCTCCAGCAATGATGCGGGGATGGCAGTGGAGTTGCATGGGCCGCACCCTCCCATAGTTCCCCCTGCTACAATCCCTGGTCCCACATAGGGCACAATGGCACATTCATCCTTAAGCTCGTGATGCGAGCCATGATGTCTGCGTGGAAATGTGCTGCTGGCCAGATCGGACTGGCACCCATAGAAGCCGTGGTCGCTCGGGTGGCTGGGGTTGAGGACATAAGGTCGTCGGTCGTGGCAGAGGGTCAAAGAATCGTAGGACGGGTCACAGTGTGTGAGTGTGTGGTGGTGGCTGCGGCTGGAGGACAAGCCTTTCATCGTCATCCTGATACACTCACTCTCTCACAGCCTCATCCACACACACTGAGCCTACTGCAGAAAGACAGACGGACAAGAAGACAAGAGGACCAGAAAGCAACATAGAGGACAAACAGATTATGTGAAATAACAAAAACAAAACAACAGGGACCAAAGGACAGAGACATAAAAACAGAAAGGGAGAGAAAGAAAGAATATTAATTAAAGATTGTCACATTTGGTTTTAGCACTTTACTTGAAAGGGTGCTCATATGACACATTTACAATCATCACATGACACGTCATGAGTATGAATTTAACTTTATGCATGCATATGACAATTGCTATTAAGTGTTATTCTCTCAGTTATGTATTTTTAAATGCAAAATGACTTGAGATGTCTCTGTACCTGACAAACAAATACATTATAAGTCTTTGTTTTTGTCATAACAATTTGATATTACCAAGGCAACATAACTTGTCATTAACATGACTGTCATAAGGCTATTATAACTGTGTCACAAATATTGTTCAAATCACTTTTTTTCAGTGGAACAAACTACAATCATCATTAAAAATGTCAAATCATTTCATAATCATTTCAAAAATGCAATCTCGATAATTATTTTCCATATTCAACGATAATTATATATATTCCGATATAAGTTGTTAATACTTCCAGATTTAAAAGAACACCCCAACAATGACTGTAGCCACAAAACCTAGAGGGTCCATTAAAAGGCATAACATTTTCGGACGATAAATTGTCGGTGGTCAAAAATTCAGTACATCTCTAAAATTAACACACTTTTAGATTCCCATTCTTGCACATTTCTGCTGTGTGATTGGCTCTTAGATCAACATAGAGTAAAAAAGTCCAGAGCTTGTCATTGTAATTGACATAAATGTTATCGCGATTCGATATAATATCGCTTATCGGCCCAGCCCTATAACAGCGTCATTAATATTTAATGATCTTTTAATGACAAATTCTTTTTGTAACACTTTAGCTATATCAATAATATATTATTATTGACGCTGTTATAAAATTCAGGACTCAATTATAATGTCCTTATGGCAATCATGTTTATGACAGATTTATGACAATTTGTGTTGTCTTGATAATGTCAAGTAGCCATTACAAAGACATCTCAAACAATGTCACCCTTCTATTTAAAATCACATACCTGAGACACAATGACAATGACACTTAATGACAGTTGTATAAAATCTCACTCATATTCACGATATGTGTCATGTCATGATTATAAAGCCTTATCAACACCGCCTTTTCATGGAAAACATACCTATTACGTTCACATTTTTGTTATTTATAATGTCAACTATAGTAGAGTGATCTTTAAATAACATTTTGAATCATTCAGGATGTGATCTTACAAACCAGATCATACATCTGACTCATACTACATTAGAGAAGTGGAAAGCTATATTTAGTTGGCTGGCTGCCTGAACGAACAGAGAATTAATCTGTCTCAACCGGACGTCCTGTAAGTACGGTAGTGTTGGAATCATCAAACCATGATCACGAACATTTATTTTTATATAAGACATGTTCTAGTGTTCAAAAGCTGCGTAACAGAGCGCACAGGACTGAAATAGAACATTGGAGCCTCTAGACACATTTGGACTATTCTTACAACATACAGTACTGACTTAATGTATTTTGATGTGACACTCAAAAAACAACGTGATCTTTGACAGAATGGTTTACACAGTATCATTGTACATAAAATGGCTTTTGTGTTTATGAAAATCTGTTCAGATTATAATGCTGTAAAAATGATCTTCGTTCACAAGCATCTGTGGAAAAAGTCAAGTCAAGTCGAGCTTTATTGTCATTCCGCTACATGTGTGGACATACAGAGGAACGAAATGTCGTGTCTCGCAGGACAACGGTGCTACATGGATTAATCATAAATACAAACACAACACTGGACATAAGAGCTATTATAAAAAAACCTATACATAACTAACATATATTATAAAATAGAATAAAATACTTAAACTATATACATAAGACAAGCTATTGTCAGTGTTCTGTTGTGTTCCATGTGCTTCCCGTCATGTGATTCCTTTGTTCTGTTTTTCCCGCCGTGTTCAGTGTTAATTTATCCCACCTGTGTTCATCCCTGTGTCCTATTAGTTTAATCACTATCCCTGTGTATTTATACCCCTCTGTTTGTGTCCTTCGTTGTCCGGTATTGTATTGTCTCAACCTCGATGTCCGTAAGTGTTTGTTAATAAATTTGTGTTCGTTCAAATCCCGTGTTCCTGTGCCTTTATGTTACCTAGCGAAAGTGTGACAGCTATACAAGTACTTTTTCATGAGACTGAACAATGTTGTGCAGGATATTGTGCAAAAAAAGGTTTTTAAGGTCTAATATTGTGCAAGATGTATTTAAGGTTGAAGCAAGCAGCGCAACATGATTGTGGTACATTTATAGTAAACATTGAGTCTTTGTAAGGTGGAGTTTAGATAAAGTGTTCTGTGCATAAGAGAGAAGAGTGTTTCTACAGGTGGTTTGTCAAGCCCACTCACCTGAATGAAGCACAATTTAAAATGCACATTGTTTCCAAGAGACATGGAGTGATTAGGAAAGTGTCTATAGTGCAAATGTGCAACCTGGTGCAAGAGTCAGAGAGACGAGGGGGTGTCCTTCCACAGGCGGTTTGTTAAGCCCACTCACCTATATAGGACATACTCAGGAATGTAGACTAACAACTTGTAGAGACATTAAATAATGTTACCAATTACATTATATAAATGTGTGTATATAAACACTTAAACAACACAATGCAACTCCAAGTGTTCCCTTTATTATTTTGAGCAGTATAGATACTGTAAGCGGCAAGGTTTTCACAAGCTATGGAAAGGAACTAGAGGAAAGTTAATAAAATAAGACTTTTATTTAGAAAGGAAGGACACGTTAAATTAATCTTTAAATTTAAATTTAACTTTGACATTACTAAATTAAGTTTTGATTTCAAATAATTGCTGTTCTTTAAAAAAAATGATTGATGCAAGTCTTAATACAATTCTTGGATTTCATTGCAGACACTTCAACAAGCATTATTAAATGTGTTCCTCATGATTTTTATTGTTTTGGATTTTTTTTTCAAACTAAATACATATTTCAATTTTGGTTCCTGCAGCACAGGAGCAATTTACGGCGAGTTATCAGGTAAACTGGTTAAATAATGATGTGATTTGAAACAGGTGATGTCAACAGGTGATTGTAATTATGACGTGGTACAAAAGTAGCATCCAAGAAAGGTCTAGTCCTTTAGGAGCAAAGATGGGCTGAGAATCACCAGTTTGCCAACAAATACATGAGAAAATTATTGAAATGTTTAAAAACAATGTTCCTCAAAGAAAGATAAGAAGACATTTTGATATTTTACCTTCAACAGTGCATAACAATATTAAAAGATTTAAGGAATCTGAAGGAATATCAGAGCGTAAAGGACAAGAGCAGAAGCCCAAGCTGAACAACGGTGATTTCCGATCCCTCAGGCAGCACTGCATCAACAATCATCATTCATCTATAAGCGATATCACCACATGGGCTCAGGACTACTTTGACAAACCTTTGTCAAGTACCACAACATGTAGTTACATCCACAAATACCAGTTAAAACTGTACTGTGCCTAAAGGAAGCCCTTTGTTAACAATGTCCAGAAGCGCTGTTGACTTCTCTGGGCTCTGAGGCATCTGGGATGGAGGGACCATCACACAGTGGAAACGTGTACTGTGGTCAGATGAATAAGTATTTCAGGTATTTTTTGGGAAAAATGGATGCCATGTGCTCCAAAGAAGAAAAGGATCATCCAGACTGCAAAAAGTCCATAAGGAAGGGTCTGTCATGGTCAAGTGCCCTTGGCAAAGGTAACTTCCACTTCTGTGATGGCACCATTAATGCTGAAAAGCACAAAGAGATTTTGGAGCACAATATGATGCCTTCTTTTCCAGGGACACCCATGCATATTTCAACAAGACAATGCGAAACCACATTCTGCACACATAAATATGTCCTGGCTTTGGAGGAAGAGGATACAGGTACTTGACTGGCCTGTTTGCAGTGCCGAGCTGTCTCCAATAGAGAACATGTGGCGCATTTTGTGCTTCAAAATGCGCCACGAAGACCCCATACTGCTGCCCACCTTAAGACTTGTTTGCGGGAAGAATTGGCCAAAATTACCCCAGAAACATTTCATCACTTGGTGTCTTCAGTCCCTTAACATCTTTTAAGTGTTGTGAAAAGGAATGGCAACATTACAAAGTGGTAAATGCTTTACTGTTCCAACTTTTACTGAAATGTGTTGAAAGAACCAAAATTGGAATAAGTGTTTATTTAAAA